>JARJDV010005422.1:0-68365 GCA_030264675.1 Anaulacaspis nigra | reverse complement strand
TGTTGTTGGCAACGCTGTAGCGCGCGTGATGAAATCAACATATTCATAGAGTTTTTAAATACAACTCTGGCGTCAGATATTGGATGGAAATGTAATTAAAGCCGAAAACTGCGAAGAATATTAATGTGGGTAATCGTGCCAAAAGCGTAGATTCCAGCTTCGCAGAACAGTGTGCGAAAAAGAGCGATGAAATGGAACTTTTGAACAAAAACATTGAAATATGCTCTGGTTTTTCATGTGTTCGCCAGTATGAATGATTTTCATTGTGCATAAAAACTTTATGATGAATTACATCCTCAATTTTGTTTGCAAATTAGGCCAATTCGGCAGCATTTTCAAGGATTATTTTGAATGCCAAACCTATTAGTTTTGCATTACGCAATTTCGTAAATTTAGTTGCACTTTTTATAGTTTTTAAAAAGCTTGACATCAGCTCGATAAAATAACATCGAAATACAGATTGGCTCTTAAAGTCACTTAGCATCAATGCTTAAACGATTAAGACGAACCGATATTAGCAAAGTCTACATAATTTGCATGCTTTCCGACTTGAGCGCCGATTGGAAAAAGAGTCAAAGCACAATTGTAGGCAACGAGCCACAGCAATGTGGTAAACTAGAGTTTGTAATTTAATAAAAGGCTCTAATTAACCATTTTAGTTATCGTCATTACGGCGCTATACGGAGCGTATAAAATGCCCTAATGAAATTACCATCGTTATACGTTTCCATAAACCGTGTAGTGTGCGAGCATCTCGCTTGTAAAGTGGTTGACTTTAACATTGCCTGGCGACGCCAAACCGAACAGCGAGCGTGGTCGCATACACAAACACAAATAATTTTCGAGTCATCTCGGTACGCGATGCCATGCGATGCGGTGTTTTGCGATACATACAGACGCAAACAGTTCGTAGCACATACAGAGGAGGAGATTTTAATTTAATGCCATTTCGTTATGGATCACTTCATCTCTGGCATTAGTTCTTACTGATACAGCATATGCGATTAGACTCAATTCGAGTGTGCTTAACACGCTCGAATCTTTGTAAAGTTTGCGCGAAAGCAACGAAGAGAATTAGGCCAAGCAAGAAGAAGTTCGCCCAATTCTTAAACGCGAGCAGCGCGCATGGATTATGACTTTGTTGATTCGCGCGCGCGCGTTGTTTTCGCATCGCAAACTTTGCAAACTCATTGTGTATAATTCAATGAATTGCTACTTTATAATATACTCGAAAATTGATTTTATTTAAATGCGTCCGGCGCGCAAACCCGTCCCGAAATTAATGCAGCAAATTTTTGCTTGGATACATTCCAAAATTCAGCGCTTAAAGTTTAAGAAATCATAAAGTTGAAAATAGATCTCGTCGAGTTATAAATTATTCACGAATAAAATTAAAATCGGGTTAATTTCATCTTAATGCACATAAAATTAAACTTTAATGAATTTAGATGCAGTCGCTTTAATGATGGACTGACCTATAAATTCGTAAGCACTCTTCGACTCACAAATTTACTGACGCGCTGACCTCATTCCTCTGGAATTAAGCAAAAAATAAATTTATGTTTATAACATAATAAGTATGCTTTATTACCGTATATTTTTACAACTTTGTTGCCAGTTTTATACACAATGCATTGCAATTCTGATTCCATACTGATTCCGAGAGAAAAGTTCAAAGAATCACATGTCGAGAGTGTAGTCACTAGTGATTGAGGGATTGCGCCATAGAGTACGCTTAATAAATGATAGATCTTTCCGTTTGACCTTAACGCAAACATGTGTTTTTCTCCACCATAACCTATCACAACCGCTGTAAAGTTCTGCGCAGCGACAAGCAACCTAACAATTCTCAATTGCGTAATTCAATCAATTTGTAATCTGGTGCATTGGTAATCGTCGGACGGTAATTGTAATGTATGTCTACAAATTGGATATCAATTTGTATGTTGTGTTAAAGTTTAAAGCGCTTTGAAAAATTAGTCTGACATTTTCTAGATCGACGCAATCAATGAACACCAATAAAATGTTTACTTTCATTTTAAATCTTATACAAAATTTCGGAAATACTAGAAAAACGACGTTCATTTTTGTTTAATAGTATGCGGACGTAATTGTCATAAAAAGTGAATCGCGACGACAACGCAATACTTATTCTAAGTCGTTCTTGATGACCCATCATGTAATTACATACATTACTCAAGGTGCATGTGTGCGTGCACGTCCGTGTCTTATCGTTTTCCGTGTGTGGACGAACACCACATTTATAAAAAGATAAAGGCACGAAATTATGACGTACGCATCAGGGGAAAAAGAGCAAGCATTTAAAATAATTATGATAATGATTGTTGGCGGATGGCCGGCCGGACGCCGACCAAATGTGAATCAACAAAAATACAAGCAAGTCAACAACAACAACAACCGTCAAAGGCAACAAAAACATTTTTGGGGACCAAGCAAACAAACAGCAACGCCAAGACGAGATCCGCACCGGAGGCTCTTAATTGGAATCCTTTCTAATTTTATACACCTACCACAGAGGGTTCCAATAAAATATCATTAAAATCCCTCAACAACGAAGCGTGTTGATAAATACGTTCAAAAAATCATCACTCTGTATGTGTAATAAATGATTGGGACAGTTCAACCCTCCATAAACGTTTTCGGCGCTCATTATGCCTTGTTTCGTGCCTTTTTTCATTGTTTTGCGAGCAGACATTTAGCTGCATTCAACCCCAGCGTTGATGAAAATTTATGACACCGTCTGCTGCACCGCTTGAGCTATTATTGCATCGAAGCGAGGTGTCTTACCTGGACCATATTGAATGTGCGCCTACGGCACACCAACCCTTACCTAATCCAATTTCTTATAATAATGATGAGCGAATTTACAACGATCGCGCACTGACGGATTTTTAATAGTTCGAGCGAGACCTTCTCGTTTGATAGATGCTCAAAAGCGGAGCGAAACGTGCGCGCACTGCGGACGGAACGTGATATATTTGCTAAATTGGGCATTAGTTGTGGATTGAAAGGCAATTTGTTTACGAAATGAATGAGGAGCATCGCGCACAAAAGCGACGACGATGAAGAATGGAGTGCGATCGAGTCTCCGAACATGGCGATTAGAAAAAAGCCATTAAAACTTGGAAGATTGGATGTTGATGGCCGCATTTGTTGCCGAAATTAGTTTATAATTTTCGTAATTAATTTAATTGCGGTTTTGTTAAAGCCACATTTACGCTACACATATTTTAACACGCAAAAAGTTTATGACTTTATCGTATTATAATTTATAATTTTATTATAATAAATTTGAAAATAACCAAATTTTAATGTTAGACATTAATTTGTTTTTAACTTTTCCGCTTGGGTTTTCGCTGTGCCAACAGAAGCAATGACAAACTACAGCGTTAAATTGTGAAGAATCTATTCAAGTGTAAATCAAGCACGTGATTTTCGTTCGTGGCGTCGTCGTCGTCGGCGTTTCTTTAATAAATTTTTATTTCGAAATCGGATCATTATTTCAATTAGTGCGCGAACGCAGTGCAAGTGCACTCGGCAGCAGCGAATGAAAATAAAAGCCGCAACGGCGGCAATTACGATGGATGTTCTTTCTTTTAAAGTCGCTCCGCAAGACTTTTCTTCTCGGCGCGCCATCATTCTTCACTTGAAATAAAACTCTTTATAGCTTTCATCCGCGTTTCTGTATTGTGTGCGCGCGCATCTTGTCTGTTTTTTTACTACGCGTGCTGTTTTCATGTGAATTTCGTTGTGTCTTAAGCAGGTAGGCAAGAAAATGAAATATTTCAGACGAAACCCTTCGATGGCCAAATTCAAATTCAAGTGCATTTTCATATTTAATTAAAACTCATCCATTTGTGCGCTCATCTCATTGAGAGAGGCGAATAAGGTGAATTACCCCCCGAGGGCACGCAGCACATTACTCATTCAAATTGACGTGCATTTAAGGCGACTTTTGTTCGAGCGCAGCAATCGTAATTATTTAAATTTAAACAAATTACCAAATTGTTTTCCACTCGTCTTTGATTTGCCATCTGCATACGACGGACGCACTTGCGCACCCCGAAAATGTAGGTAGGTACGCAAATTTCATTTAATTGGCGCATTTATGCGGCTGGCCGTCTAGACTCCTAGCGTATTTTTGCTTTATGTATGTGCATAAATAACATTATTATAGAATTACGATGGGCGCGAACGCGAATGGATGCATTGCGTCGCTTAGCGAAGGAGTCGAGAGGTGAATTTGCTATGCCGTGGCCGAAACCGCGGCGCGTCTGCGGTGGACGTGAAAAAGGTGCGCGCATTGTAGCAAGCGTGTAATTTACGAAAAAGTTGTTTATATGCATATTGTATGACGAAGGTTTAAGCCGTGCGCATTTGCATTGGCTGCGTCGCATATGGATGCATGCGCAAGTGATGCGCGTGTGATGTATTCGCATATTTTTCAATGGATATTTATTCAAATTGCACTCGACCATCACTCGTGTGCGCTGTGGATGCTGTATTTTTGCGCACGAAGAAAAAGAGAACAAATTTCGGCGCTGCTGCTGTACCCAAAAGTAAACCCACAATCAATTCGTCGAAGTAGTCAAGCTTTACGTTTAATTGTAATCCATGCATCGTGGAAAAAATTTACAGGTAATTGCACAATATGCTAATCACTGCTTTGCAAAAAATTTTAAGAAATTCTGAAAATATTTTTTGAGCTTCTGATCTTATTATCGACTACAAATCTAAGAAGAGGATTCCTATTCTGATTTCGGTGGCATTCGAAACCACAACAAAACATTCAACAAGAGAGGAGAACGAGAGACGGAATACTTTTTACGCAGGCAATTTAACAAAACCATCATTCGAATTACCAACGATGATTCGACATCATTCCATCGCTTCTCTTGTTTCTTGTTGCGGTGGTATCAGTCTAGCGCATCAGGTTCTCTCCTCTCCTTGCCTTTCAATTCTCCCCAATTCCTTCAGCATCTCCTCTTTTTTGCCTTATTCATTTATTTCGCTGTGCGCTTCAGTTGTTACTCGTGTTACTGCTTTATTTTGTGGCCACTTTGTGCATTGCCTCTTACTGCTAATGCTCTCTGTTTTGCGCTTCTTTTACATCACTCAGCATGCGCGCATTTGCTATAACAATGCGCGACTTCAGCTACCGTCAGATCCCCAGCGTGTTATTGACCAGCAAACGATTTCACACCTGATAAACGTGAACGCACAAGTACGAGCAAGTAGCAATTAGGGTGTAATTTTACACAATTTTCGGTGGACATTCAATCTGTCGAAATCACCATTAATGCATTCGGTTTCCTCTTACGCACTTTACGCTTCAGCCAAAAAGCTCCAATGTATGAAGACTTAATTAAAACTTTGAGAATTCCGTAATGAATTTAGACCTGAAAAATATAAATTTAATTGAGCGAGCTAAAGCCAGAGCCGAAAAATGCAATTTGCTCATTAAATGAAGCTGCGCGAAAGCAGGCGATGCGTAATTAAAATATTTATTTTGTTCTTGTGGCGGATCTCGAATTATGAATTGCGCGTCTCGCGTTTTTAATGCGATTTTAATGCAATGGACTTGCATTAACGCTTAATTCGTTAGCGCTAAAAGTTAAATATTAAATTTCCCGTATTAGCAGAGCGCCCGTGACGAAAATTACACACATCATTCACGATGCATTCGCAACACATCGCCGCGGATTGAAGTGGCCGAGCAGCGCATGAAATGCATCAGCCGGCCATTAAAATTAAAATGATTATAATAATACATTACAATCTACATCTCGACATTTTATACGTTTTATCGCAGCCGTGTTTTACATAAAATATAATGCGAAATGCATACGTGATGCACAATTAACGCTTCACGAAACGTACGACCTGTGGAAAAGATCGTCAGATAGCCAGCATGTGTGTATGTGTGTCTGCCTACGTTACGTCAATAGGCAGACCGTCGTTTGCAAAAATAATACTGCAAAAGAAAACAACGCCGAATAAAATGATAACTATATTGTGCGGCAAGCAACCAGCCGCGCGACAAGCACTTATTAAATACGTTTCTGCTTTGCCCTGAAATTTCGCTCAAAGCGCTCGCGTTTATATATTCATTACCGCAAATTTAAATTATGCGCATGTAGATTGTAATTGCATTTTAATGTTTTAAGTAAACGCTCTTAGAGCACGCAGTAAGAACACTTAATAAACAAGACAACGTGGCGGAAGAATAAAAATAACGCAAGTTGATGTTGTAATTTTATGCCATTATAAAACTTGCTAAAAACGCTTTCATCTATAGTCGGTTTGCATCTCAAAGTCAATTTCATCTTGACAGAAATTATCTTTTTGCAAAACGCCGCTCTTTGTGCACGGCGAAGGAAGTAAACAATCTGACACTGTATGATAAAATTAGCAAGCATTTATCACGCGCAAGGACACATTTAGTGCACCTTGCGTTTCAGAAATATGAATTTATGAGCTTGTGCGCGAAGAAGAAGAATCCGAGCGCGCATATGCGCTCAACTCTTCGGGTGAGTTATGCGCAAACTTTCGTCAGGTTAAATAAAGTAAGAGTTACTCTCTCGCGAGTTCCACTTCGCGTACATTGTTCCTATCACAAACGCATTGTTCACTAAATCAACTAAGTACAACTAAGTATAATGCACTTATTGCAACTGCTGCGGCAGTGACCCATAAGTCATGCAACTATCGCTTGCAAATTAATTTCCAAGCACAAAGTGCTATTGGAACTCCCCGAAAACAAATGATTCAATTGCCTCGAAATAATATTCTATGTAGTTTTCGAGTTTTCCACTAAATTATCTTCCATATTACATGTTGCTTCATTGGAAAGTTTCCTACGCGTATGTAACGCAGAAGTAATAGTTTAAGTATGCGCACCGCGCTAAATACGCGAGCATAATTCACTTGAATTATACATGCACAAAATACAAGGGTTTGAAACGCCAGACACTGCAGTGTCTCTAGGAGCAGCGAAGAAGAGAGCAGTGTAGGAAGCCGCCCGCGGCTGAATTTCTTATAAATTGCCTCGTCCGGATAATTAATGATAATAATAGTGTGTGTAACTAAAGTGCGCGCGCGCGCTCGCATCTCAACCCCGTTAGCTGGAAAACTCTTGGAACGAGGTAAACTCGTCTGGAGGTGGTACACAACATTTAAATACACTTACTTAAATCATGATGATTGTTAGGTATACGCACATATCAACATGTTCTCTTAATCTTTGTCTTTCTAACATTCTACGTGCACACGCCTTCATCGCGCTGAGCTACTGTTTAGGTTTTATTAATTAGACAGGAGGGGTTTACTCAAGACGTCAGAACCGGCGATTCTTCATTGTCTCAGGTGGTATTGTTCCATGCACGCGTATAAAGCTTAATCATGCCCTCTTATCGTAGGTGGTAATTAAATGCCCTCTTAAGGCACATGCTACTTACCTCGTTACGATTACATTTATCATACTCGTTTTGTTATTATCATAATTTTAAATAAATTCCTGATTTTATTTTGAATGCAAAGCTGTGCAGGAATGCATTATGCACATGGTGCACGCTTTTTATTGCATTGAATTATAAAATACGAGGGATGAAAAGAATTTTTGCTTTGTGCCCAAAATATTTGCATGAATATAAGTATTTCATGTATGAATATTTGAATTTCATTCAACCCTTTATCGTGCGCAGCAAATTTCAACAGTTTAGACGCGCTGCTTTGATGATTTCAATATTGTTTGGGGTTGAGGGGGACGCACTTAACTGCGCTCCTCTTTGTTCCCGATAAAACACATTATTCCGGTTGACATGACCAATGCGCTGAATGCAAATGCTGAGTGGTAAGTAGCCTTTCGCTCCCTTTCGGTCCGAGTGTGTGTGTCGAGTTGCACTCCTTGAATTATACCGCGAGCGCGCTCGTCGTCCACCTGATTCTCATCGAGCGTGTAGGTACGTACATTGCACACATTACACATTGTTTAGGTACTCGTTATGCACACGATGTGCGGCCGTGTGTGGCTGTGTGTTATGTGGTGCACGTTTGCCACTCCAGCACGACGAAGGGGCTCCTCACGGAAGTCAACATTGTTCCGGTGGATGTTACCCCTCTCTATGGCGCGCTTAATGCTTGTAATTACCTCTCTCATACGGCGAGAGAAGGACTCGGTCTGGAAGCGTACGTGTAGTCGGGTGCACAGCAACAGGAGGAGGATGACGAAGAGACGCAATGCGCGCATGCCGGGCAAAAACGGAAACGTGTGTATGATACGACGATAGCGAGGAAGACGCTTAATATTTCATTGGGTGGCGCGCGCGCGGTTTTCTGAAAATGCTGCAATGCAAATTTCCAGCCCCCCTGCGCGTCGTGGATGTTAGTGCATAAAGCATGCTTGCGGTGTTCGCGCAGTGGTTTTCGGCCGCATTGCACATGAATTTCCGGCTTTTTAATGATTTTTGGTGGCCGTCCCCCCGCATTTCCTACATTTGTAATTCCAAGTGTACTCGAAATAGAAAAAACCAACCTTACAGCCATTATTTATATCTTTTCTGCTGGCTGGAATAATTTTGCGTTTCTGGAAATTACAGAGTAAATGTAATTACACGATTGCTTTATTACCTACGCGCGCGCGCGCGAGCAGCGTAAACGAAAGCTGCAGACATTCTTCGATTAATTATCGATTTGACTTTAGGCGACTTTTATGAGTGCGCACGTTTGTGGAAGATGAAACAATTTGTTGCAGTGCCCGACGTCTGCGCGAAGAACAAAAAAGAGCTCGTGTGCCTTTAGTTGGAACTATCAAGCGACATTACACATTAAACTCCAATAAAACCGCATGTCGCGCACTGCCGACGTGCCCAAGTTTAATTTCGCCGAGCGTTTTACGATTCAAATTTTAATTTACTTTACGCTTGCATTTTATTGTTCGTCCGCTAGCGACGAACGATGCGTTTTCTTCCATTATCATATCAGCGTGCGGAAATTGTCTTAGCGCACAAGTGCGAGAAAAAACACGAACGGTGACTCACTCATTAATAACTGAAGATTTATCGAGCGCTTCTTAATGCGACGCCGCGGACGCAATGAATAATAAGAAAATAGTGCTGGCAATTCGGCGCAGATGGCGCAAAAGATATTAAAATCCTTTTTAGCATTCATGCGCAGTCGACGAAGAGAAATGCAACTGACGGCAGCAGCTCGCAGATCGTGAATGTCTGACCCATGTGGAATAAACACGAGAGCGACTAATACCAAGTTTTTTGCCGTAATACTGAATCGAGCTGGCAACTCGTTATGTTGTATTCATTAGACGCGCACAACTTCAATATTTTGTTGCCGTGAAAGCTGCAAAGTGATCATAGAGATGTGATCGAAGGCTTAAAGTTCTAATGAAGTTTAATGAAGTTCGATGCCATGTTTTTTCGTCGTGTTTCCCTTTTACTTGTTTTACTTGAGCAAAATCCGCGCTGCATGAAGTTTTTCTTCATTAAAGTCATCGCTAATGAATGCTCCTATTATTACCAGCATTCATGGCAAGATGGAAGATAGTCAACTAATAAAAGTTTCAAGGAAATGTATCCCAAATAAGCGCATTGACCAGAGACAACTTTTCACCGGTTAAGGGCTACGAAAGTTGCCAAGGTAAAAAGATGACTAGCGCTGTCATTGTAAGAAAACGCGCCGACAGCCATCACCGGACACAATGACACAATTCCTTCCAAGCGTTTCAAAGAAAGAAAATCCGCCGAATAAAAGTCCAGCCAACGCGGGATTAAGTCTTCGAGACCCACTTTTTCAACTTGCTTTCCCATTTGAATCGTTTGAAATCTCCTTAAGACGTTTGTACGCTCACGTCAAGTATCACGGAATGACCCTTTTTGGATTTCATAAATCTCATTAAAATTCTACCAAGCGTTGCAGCAATTTATCAGACGCGTTATAAAATTGGGCCATCAATATGTAACCCAGCCTGGTAAAATGCACCACGAAGAAAAATGTTGGCCGTGAGTGAAATCCTTAAACTATTTCTTTGGGCACTAAGCATTAGCGCTACTTATACACAAACGTGTGGAAGTTTTGAACCGCTTTTTCGTCAAGTTTGACTCCACTCTAATGCATATGGAAGTTTTCGGCAAGTTGCCACTTCGCCCTCCTGCTACCAGCGCGCACATTCCAAACTAACTAATCTATCTGATGACGTTGATGAGATTATCTAAGCGCTACTTAGTGCGCGGCTGCGAGCCCAGAGCATAACTCGCTGGAACTCGAGTTTGGCATTTTGGAGTTTTATAAATAAATCTACGCCTAATTGCCATGATTTAGGGTTCAATAGTTTGTGACATTTCATACAAGAATAGAATATTTTCGTAATGAACTTCTCATTCCTCTGAACGATAAAACGAAATAAATAACACAATCGTAATTAAAATATCGTACAACAACTTCACCATGTAAAGCAATCAGAAGCCAACAAGGATTTTACTTTAGTCAACTTGATTTTATGAATAGATTACTTACCTGTTGGTTACTGATTTACTGTCTGACCTATTGGAATATATTGTTGATTTCACTTACAGTGACAATGAAAGAATTTTTTAATTATAATGATGGACTTGAAATATTTACAAAGAAGGTAGCAATTTTAGAAAATTTGAAATTGAATAGTTAGTCAAGAAAATAATACTCCTTACATGAAAAACTTTTGACGGTTTGCAAGTAAAGCCAATATTAACTTTGATAATTTTATTATCATACTCCGTATGGCGTGCCAGTAAATCTCATTGATTATCATATATTGCGGGACGGCAGGACGGATGGGCGAACGGATGAAATTTAATCATAATGCACTCCTAATATCGCCATAAGAACTCTGCGAGTCGCGCGACTCGCCCATTGATGGCCTATAATGTCCGCAACATAATATCGCAACATTGCGATGCCTGATGAGATTGCCTGGCGAAAATAATTTCACCCACACAATGCTAATGTTTGCACAAGATTGCGCCGAGCCAGAAGAGGGCCATCATCATGCAAAAGGCGAGCTGCGCAGCGTTCTTCTTCGATCCTTTTTGTTGTTCGCTGCTGATGTGGCCTTCTCAAGAGTGAAACCCATCGCCGCCGCGCCGCACCAAGCGGTTATATAAGCACTGCTGCTCCTCGCCGTATTTGTATCGCGAATGGCAAAGTTGATCGTCGTCGTGCTTCTAATCGAACGAGGAACGCGCTCGAGATCGATGGTGAAGCTCGTCTGCTCGCTCGATCGTAAGGGAATCGCATTAGCGTTCAGCATTATGTAATAAGTGGAGGAAGATTGGAAGATTGAAAATTGATCACGATATGTAAACGTTATTAAATAAGATTAGAAAAGATTATGCTACGATACGATAGCATTTTGGCGAACGCTTCCTTGATCTGGCCATTGCTATATGTACTCCTTCATGAGCTCATGCCATCCACTTAATGTGCGTTAAAATGTTTGAACGAAAGGGAACTTTGCTCTGGAATCTCCGCCGTGCTTCACCTCAATTACATTTTCGAATGCTTGCTTTCATCTTCAGCGATATAATGCGCCAAGCGTGGACTTCCTTATTCTATAAAAATTTAATAATAGAATTTTTATCTCCAAGGACCGCCAAACAATGTTACACTTCCTGAATTTCTTAAATATTTTCAGCTTTATACTAAATATTCAGGAGGAATGATTACTGAATTTAATGCAATTTTTAGAAGATCGTGTATTTTAAAAATTAGTATAATTAACTCTCTAAAACAAGATAATTTTCTAAATTAACCTTAAAATATCGCCACTTTTTTATGTTTGCAACGCTTTGAATTTATAGCGTAATATAAAAGAGTGATTGACATTTGAGTAAATTATCTAATGATGCACACAGATACTCAAAATTCAAATTAAATATTTAATATAACTATGACACAAGTTTTACTAAGATGTTACATCTAGAATTATGCACTTTATTTCAAAGCTAATCCGTCAGTGCCTTTAATAAATTTAAGTACATTTGATATAAGAGACAAAGTGGAAATTTGAAGTCTTACCTCATGAAATAATTTAGAATTAAAGACCCCAAACCAAATTAAAATTTGATCTTACATAATACTTTTGCATGTTAAATGTGAATTCGATATACGTATATAAATTGAGTACTGGTGCAATTCATTTTTGGTGGCCGAGTACAGATAAGGGCAATACGTGATGGGAAGTGAGAGCGAAGGTGTTCCCGGCATGAAACAGCCGGCAGGACACCCAGGAGTAACAGTACACGGGCTAATCGAGCCGATATGTAAATTAAATGTGTAATTATATGGAGCTCGCAATGTGATTTCGAGCGATACGAGAACGAACGAGTCTGCACCGCCACCGACCTACGTACGGACACTCAACGAGTCCAATGTAAATGGCTATGATGTTATGGACTTACACATCGACTGCGTACGAAGCGAGCAACATGAGCATTACGTCGACCGAATGTTGGTTGGAGGTGTCCGCATGTGTGCGTTGCATCGCGTTGTTTGCGCGATTGCGATGAGCATCAGGCGAAGAAATCAAGAAAGCTCGCGCGCGCGCGCCCGCCTTCTATATGTGTGCCATTCGCCTGGGCGCGCTCAACATCGCCGCATCGCGCGAATAATTTGTCACGAAGCCGCTGCCTTATCAGTTGGTAATAAACGGCGCTGCCGCGCGCCACGACGTTAATAGTCTTTCCACTTGATTTTATTCCACCCGGCCACGCCGAGGAGTCCCACATACGCGACCAAGAATGCTCACAATTGTTCGCTCAGTGCGATATTCATGAGATTCGCAATCGCTTGCTGTGCTCGCGTCTTTAAATCAGTCGTCCGTACTTAAATCAGTCACTCAACTAGCAGTCGCACTTTTTCGCTTAGAATCTAACGAGCACCAGCCGATAAACTCGCATGGCACATGTATAAATATAGTTGAAATAATTAGCGCTGAATACGCAAGTGACGCTGATGGAGGCGGCAATCATTAATCCAGCGTGAAGCGCATTAATGTGCTTTTTGTATTAATTATTCATACGATGCGTCCATTACGCCCTCGTTTTCTCAGGCGACCGCCTGCCTTCACGCTTTGCAATCGCGCGCAAGCGAAACGAAATATAATAATCATGCTTTCAGCCTCGAAAGTCATAAACTGGCAATCATTTGTGGACGGAATTTTTTGTCTTGTGTGATTCCCATTCTGATTGCACGACTTTTTCGGAACCTAGTGCACCTTTTCCACCACAACCACCGAGTGTTCCTGCTACAAACAAAGAAATCACTTAGCATTGAGATTTAACGTTTATGCATAAGAAAACAATTAGTAAATTCCACATTAATAATCCTTTGATTACGAACCATCATTATCAACTGCCGTCAATGCCATCACCTCATGCAACGCAATATTAATGCTCTGTATTTGCACGTCTTATTGAAGTTGTTTTTATAGCAATTGTAATTGTTGTTCCAGTCGTTCAAGTTTGATGCATTTCGTATGAGTGCACCGAACAGGCGCGCAACGCGCATTAAATTGTGGAACATATGCTTTACGCCACGGCAATAAAAATTATCGCCAGCATCATTTTTATTCTCATTACGAGTTTTTCCATAATTTACACATTTCAGTGTGCGCCGAGCGCGCGAGCACGTTCATTTCGGGCGCACACTGTCTGACTGCATGGGATGTGTGTTCGCGTTTATGCTGGGCAGTCAAGTTAATTGCACGCTGCGAAAATTACCATCAACTAACAGCTCATTGTTGTTGTTGTTGCCAGACGCCGAGTGAGTGCAACGCGGACAAGGCTTTTTCTGCTGCGCGAACGAATGCTTATCATTTTAATAATATTCTATTATTTCAACATTTTGCCCAAATTGAATTACACACACGTGACAACGTGCGTTTAAATCTCGACGAAGATTGGCACGCAGCTGCCACGCTTAAAGTTTAGCAGACGTAGCCAGCGCATAAAATATCGCAAGAATTTCCTGCTGGCTTTGAGAAAAATTGCGATGTGAAACATGAACGTAATTGAATTGAAATTGTATTCGTTTTGTCTGGTGCTTCTGGGCATTGGCGGAAAATTGTGCGAATGCGTTTAGCAGCACGGCAATTGTTTGATTTCGATGCATATCAGTGGCATTATCAGCGGGCGTAGATCGCTAACAGGAGGAATGAAAAATGCAGCGCGTTGCACCTGAATGCGTTGTGCGTTCTGCAGCTACGATAATAACATACGAAATGAGTTGTAAGCCAATGTAACAGTAGAAGCGATGATAGAGATAGTCGACTTTATCACTACACATTGCCTTCGCATTAGTTATTTCTTATTGTTCTTTTGCTGAATTTCGTTGCATCATTATTAACATTATCAATGCTGTGCTAATGCTGCTATCATTATTATGCTGAATGGATCTGCATTTGTGCCATTTAGTCATTTGCATGCCACAATAGTATTCTATCTAGTTGGGCATTTGCATTGCACATTGTTTAGCGTTGTTTCTGCAATTGAGATGTGATTATGTTAATCGCCATTATTCATTATTCCAGCGCTGTGCTGCTTGCATGCACGTATATTCTTTGCCAATTTTCGAATACGCATAGAACAATAGCTTAATTACGCAGCGAACAAAGCGTGCTTTTGTTTCAACTTTTTTGGCGAATTTGAGCAAAGTTAAGTTATGTGCGGTGCAAAATGCCCAACAAGCTGTAACGTCTGTATTCGTAAGCGGTGCGGTGGCTGGTTGCACGTATGAAACACACGAAGAGTCGTCGGATGCATTATTATCAGTGATCTGTGATCGCACGAGTTTTTCATTCTGTGAAATGAGTCCCGAAACACGAAATAAAGAACCCCAGCCAGGCCGGGGACATTGAATATACGAAGCGCCCAAAAAGCGCGGTGCGCATGAGCTGAAGAGGTTCTTTATGAATTTCTTGCATTCGGCGCGCTGCTCGCTGGTAGCTCTGGTGTGTGCGGTAGCCGTCGGCTTACATTTTGCATACATTTCGCATCATGCGGCGATAAGATTCGTATAAAATGTGACTCGGGGACGCGCGCTGCTGGTGCGCGCTTCGCATTGCGAATTGGCTTCTCTTGTTTTTAAGTAAAATATAAGTTTTCGCTCCGAAGACAGATATGCCCGCTGAAAACGCAATGTAAACGCACGCCCGAG
Source organism: Anaulacaspis nigra (assembly GCA_030264675.1). NCBI lineage: Eukaryota > Metazoa > Arthropoda > Insecta > Coleoptera > Staphylinidae > Anaulacaspis > Anaulacaspis nigra. The sequence continues at coordinate 53,140 of JARJDV010005422.1, read as the reverse complement.
ATGTTGTTCATAATATACACTACACGAAATCTACACGAAAAGTTCCAACTTATGCCGCTGATACTGTAGTTTACGCGTTTAAGCTCTTCTTCTCGTCGACCGGACGAAATATGTACGCGTGCATCCGTACGTGGAGAAAATAATAAATATGTTGACTTCAACAAGTAATACGTTTCACCGAGCCAAAAGCGTAATTTATTGACGAGAATAATCTCTTACAAAAAAGTTAATGCTTTAAATTCCATAAATCGTCGATTTTACCGAAATATTTTTTCAGGCTTATTTTATTGTTTCTTCTGTCTTTAATTCGTGAAGATTACGCTTTTTTATTCTGACTAAGTAAAATTTTATTACTAATATTTAAGACTTTCGTATTATTAATGAATATTTCTTATCAGCTTAAATAATGCTAAAAAACAATTTTTAAACTTCATTACTTATTATCAAGTTTGGCAAGCAAGGGTTATGAAATTTTAATATGTAATTACACCAATATGTTAAACAACATCTTACGCAAATTTTGGTATGGGTAAATTTGCAAAATTATCGTGAAAATCGACTTAAATTTAATAAAAACCAAAGATAAAATATTTTTGTAGTGGTTGTTTGTTCATCTTGAAGATGGCGCTGCGTGTTTCATTCGATGCGAGTAGACCTAACGCAGCAAGTGGAGTTGGAACTCAACCCAAAGCTCGTAGTAGGTAGTAGCGAACGAGCTTGCCTGGTGGCAGGGGCTTGAGTCTCGGATCAGTTCAATTTCGAACGCCGAAGTAAGCGGACGGAGTCTTGCTCTCTTCGAGTCGGCTCGTAAAGAAGCATAGTGCATGAGATTACGCGAAAGTTGCGCGTAGAAAATTACGACGCCCCGCAAAGGATACCGGCACTCTCGATGAAGAGCACCATCGATATGCGCTCTTCAGTTCAGTGATATCCACGTTTATTTGCATCGGCAGCAGTGTTTAGTTCGCATTCTGATTTATTATTTATTATTGTGCGTTTTTCCGTTTTTTTTTGATTATGTGCTAACGTAAGTGCGCCCACACGAAGAGGACGGATTTAGCGCAACATCAGCAGCAGCACCATCGTCGCATCAACCACACGACAAGTGCACATTTGGTTTTGATTACGTTTTATCGTCGAGTGCGTTTTTTGTTTTTTCATTTCTCGTTTCGTCAACCCCCGAACGATTCGGCGAGATGGCTTTCTCAACGTTGTGCTTGAGCGCCTTGTTCTTCCTGATGGTGCCGTACACATCGGCCATCTTCCTGGGGCACGAGCAGGATGTGGGCAGCCCACTGCGAGTGGCGCAATGTCGGGCGACTTGTCTCGAAAGGGTAAGCAAGAAAAAACACCACATATGAACTCGACGCAAAGAGCGCATATTAAATATCTGTTTGCGCGATGGATGCGGAGGCGGAAGCAGTGTAGTGATGCGTTTTTGGGGCGGAGGCGGCGGGCGGTGGAAAGAGAATGAAAATTGCGCACACGGGCGAGCAAAGAACTCGAGGCGGCAGCAGCCGTGCGCGCAAGCAGAATTTCAAATTAGCCAACGCGCAACAAACTGAACCCGGAACGAAAAAGGAGGATTACTCGCCTCAACTTGCCTTGTTGTGTATGTGTCATCCCCTCGGCGTTTGTTCCCTCAGGATACGAATAGAAATTTTGTTGTGGCAGAACTTTTTCTAGTGCAGACTTTGAATGCAAGTGTGTCGGTTTCCGAACAAAGCGCAAATTGTTACAGCACAACCGCGCGCGCACTATTTGATCAAAAACTTACTCAAGTATTGAAGTTTTGCGCAAATACATACATAATGCAAAGTCAATAATAAATTCTTCACTTGAGTAAAATATTATTCCTTGACAGAATATTACGACCGGCCTTTCGCGATCGCGTGTTTGTTCTTCAGTCGCTATAAAAATGTTAAAATTCTATCTTCACGATCACATTATAATTCAACATTTGCATAGCATTGAATGCTTAGTTTTTCGTGAAGAGTGAAGAAGTTGAGTCAACATTGCTCGTGTTTAAATCAACATTTCGAATAGTTTTAAAATAAACAAATTGCACATTACCGTTACCCTAACCTACGCCAGACTCAACTCGTACATATTTTCTTTTTAGTTTCATGTTAAAATGCATCAAATCATTTGCCAATGACTTGGTAAAATTCATACCATGCAAACTTTTAAAATACTTACTTAAAATCGAAAAAAAGGCAATTTCAGCAAGAACCTTTTTACAAAGCGAGTGAATGAAGAAGCATAAAATATGATTAGCAATTATTTTTTCTAACACGAAACAAGCGTGATTTTTTCCACGAATGGAAACAAATTGGTAATTTGTCATGTGGACGAAGCACTTTGATTAATTTCGTCGAAATTCTTCGTCATAGCTTGCTGTCTTGCATCTTCTGTTCTTCGGCTTCGGCCAATTTGGCAGTGGGTTCGCTGTGTATACCTGAAACATCAACTCATTCTCCGAGCTCGCCACATGAAAAAATACAACAAAAAGCAAACTCGCGCGCTTGAAATTTATTTTGCATTAATTCAATAACAGAATGAACTTGAAATATTATAATAAATTGCATTGTGCTCGCGGTGAATATGAACGAGTGCAAATATGGTAAAGTCGTTCAAAAAGCGTCCGCGTGCAACTTCGCGCAACCTTGAGATAATTAATTGGCGCGACCGTGCCGCAACGCATGCATGTGACATTATCGTTTCTTCAGACCAGAAATGGACGCACTCCTAAGGCCTTGCTCTCGTACTGCCCGCGTTCGCCCGTTAAAGACCGTTGATAAGCGTTGCTCAGGTGAAACGAATGCGCAAATGCGCGAACGAAGGAATCGCAAAATGAGCGACTGCAACGCATGCATTGCCTGTATTATAAATGGCATGAAAGGTTGTGTTCGCGTCTCGCAAAAAACATGACGACTTTGCATCTTTTCGTAATGTAACAAGTTGCACTTCTTGATTTCTACGATAACCACAAGTGACCGAGTATAATGAGATTAGCGAAATCTTTTTTTGACCAACGACGACCAAAAAAACTCGTTCGTAATGCATTTTCTTCGGTGAAATCTAAAAATAGAAAACAATGTGTGCGTGCATTTGTTTTGGACTCTTGTTGGTCTCTGGTAGCTTGATTGATCTATATTTTACGTGCGTTTTCTTGTACCCCCACAACTTCCGATCTCATATTGCACTCTCGCGCCCTTTAATGCGGCAAGGGGAATTTGGTAAATTTCAATGCGCACATACTGCACCATCCATCTCATTTCAATTCCTATCTACCGACTATCTCTTCGCGCGCCGCGTGCAACGTACGAACGAACACGCGTACACGCGGAGCATGCAATTTGAATATATATTGGCGATGACGCGGCCGATTTTCATCACTTGCGGTGTGTATATGCGAGTGCGCTCTCTCCCCCATCGCAATGCGCGATCGTGACTTTCATCAGCGTGCGCCCTTGCCGCAGAATAATTGTTTTTGTCAGGCTGATTGCTTTTTGCTCTGCCAATTCGCGAGTGTGCGGTCTCGCGCGATGGACTATTAGACGGTCGCATCGCATTGCTAATCGAGCGCCGGTTTTGTAATAAGCGAACTATACGTACCCACGTATTGTGCGTGTGTGGCATTCATCGTGCCTTCCTCTTTTTGCATGCGCCAGCATGACTCGCTTAATTATCATTGGAATCAATAAAGTTTTTGTTCGTGCACTTGATGCGCGCTGCGAGAATGACCAGTCGACCGTGCGCGCCGAACAATAATCTATAACTACTTGCGCCGCATAATGCAGTGTCTTCTTAAACGGCTCGCCAACAATACGTGCTCGCATGATTGCCTAATGAAACTCAAGGTTAATTTTTCATCAACTTTTCACTTTTACGCAAGCGCAAAATTGCGAACAGATGTTGAGAAAGAAATTTCGATGAAAATTGCAGCTACTTGATTTTTATGTCTTATTTCGGGAGTACCAGAATGCGCGGCTTTGAATGTTTGAAAGCTATTTTTAAAATCATAACGGGCCAAACGATGCGCTTCGAGACGTCCTCTATAATCACGATAATCGCACGATATAATTCAGAATTTATCCGAGGCTATAATAACGCTAAGAGCGCAGCTAATGTACGCGATGCACTTGTTACTTAAAATGCAATCAAGGGTAGAGACATGAACGTTGCACGTGTGGTTCGCCGTTGTGGCTGCTCGCCTAACGAATGAAACTCAGAAGCAGGTAGAGCTGGGAGAGGAACAAGGTAAATGTCGTCGTGCGGTGAATAAAACAGGGCTTCTTGTTGAGTCTGCTTGCGCATCATCATCATCATCGTTTCATGGTCGCGCTGTATTTGGAGCCCCTCGAGGGTCACCTGAGATTAGACAACCACGCATTGAAAAATGTGCGCTCGCTGCCCAGTATTGTTAAGAACGCCGAAAAGCAATAAGACGAGCGGCAGCAGCAGTAGAGGACGAAGCAAAGTGAGAAAAAAGCATTTCGATTTTATCAGCGCGAAAGGGCCCTTCATTCGCTCTTCTCTATTGATTGAAATACGTGTCCCATCGGTTCCTGCGCACGTCTCTAAAATAGTTTATTTTATCTTGAGAAATAAACGAAGGGACAAATACAACGGAAAGGAATTAAATCAGTGAATTGCATGTGCCTTATCGTGAAGATGCAATCGTGTTTCGTGAGATCGCTTAAAAACTAAGAATTTCTCAAAATCAGACGACATTAGTGACCCTCAAGACATTCCTAAAAACGTAAACCTAAAGTGGCAATTATAAAACATTTATTAGAATTGTCTCCGTGCATTTCATCTACCTCCCAAAACGCATTGTGTTCACTATAATTGCTAGGGTTTTTTCGTTTGAAAAGGTACGAAAATTACAGGTCTCGTAGACGCCTAAAATTTTGTCATTTCATGATATTCGTACGTATTGTACGCTTTGTGATTTTTGTAAATGCGCGAACACTTGTTCATATTGACTGCTGTGCGCTTTGTGAATCCTCAGCGCACTGTCACACGAATAAATTCCACGTATAAAGCGTCATTATAATTCTATTCTCTGCACGTAGATTAGCGTCGTTCACCACGGGACCGAGAGAACAAATTGCATTCGTACCTACATGTTTATTTGTTTGTTTGTTTGTTTGTTTGTCTCCATGTTTGCTGTGAGACATTGAATCCTTTGTTGTTACATCACTTCCGCATTAATATTTTTATTGTTCTTCTAAATGATGACGGTAATTAAAGCTTCATATCAAGTTGCACGCGTTTCCAGACAGATAAAACCGCTTGCCATCTAAGCTTACGTTGAACTCTCGTTTCGTTTCTCGTCTATCTTGTTCTTATTTTATTCATCCGTACGCAATAAAAGTGAAAACGTGCGAAGCGCAATTACGCACCTGAAGATTCCCGTTGCTGATTTCATCAATTACGCTGGATATTAAATAACGCTGCAATGCGAATCCCAGTTGATCGGCTTTGAAGATACATCGACGAAAGCGCGCTTTAAGTGACATTTTATAGAGATAAAATGTGCGGTCGGTGCGCGAGACGCTGAAATGCATCGATGATGATGATGATGATGGCGGCTGCTAACAAATAACATGGAAACGCGCTCCCTCGATGGACACAAAACATGCACTTTGAAGAAGATGACGTGCTCCTTACCTGCGGTCGGGTGGTCGCTTTATCGAAATTCCGAAAATGTCACTTTATTATAATTCCAAACGGTTGCACTCTCATAGATATTTTGGCTTATCTTTTTACGTGACGCACACCATTAGTGTGCATCGCGTTTATCCTTTGCTTTTAGAGATGCGATAAAAATATCGAGTGAGGAGATACAGAAAAGATGCGCGAATTCAACATGGCGGACTGAGCATAAAAATGTATCGCATGCGCTGCGCATCACGGCGTGTTAATTAAAGTATATTTTGATCGGCACATAATTACCAGCGACGAGGAAAATGACCGGTTAGCTAGAGACACTTTAAAAAGGCCTTCGGACTTGTTGTATTCGAGCTTCTTGATCGCATACAGTATGCATCCGAAATGCATCAGCGTCAATTTCATAGTTTGTAGCGTAGTTTCCTGTAAATTGCAGCTGCGAGCAACGCACCGATTGCATTGAGCGCGTTCTTGTAATAACAAATGCAAATTTACGCGACCGCGAGCATCCATGCTACGCATACGCGCACGCATTATGCACCGCAGTGACCAACATGCATAGTTGCACTATCATTACATCACATAGTTAATATTTAATACGTGAAATACGCTGCCGATATTTATATACTGGTTGTGCGCATAAAGGTATGCGCGAGCGTGTCCTTAATCACACATGGCGATAAATGTCACAAACATCCGTTGGTTGAGCACAAGCCAAGAAGTTGCGTGCTTCGAGGGTAAATTGCGCACAAGATTGCGGGAGGAATGTGCGATCGCAGCGCCAACAAATCAAATAAATACGCCATTCAATCGTCAACTAATTGAGTCGTAATCCGATTGCTATGTGTATACCATTGCGATGTGCATTTATATTGTGCACACTCTCATTATAGCTGTGTATTCGGTTGGGAGTGATGATAACGCTCCGTTTGCATTTTATGACTGTGTGGATGCGCGTTGGTAACAAGGGAGGAGGAGGACGACGAGGACGAGTTAGGTCATTGCGTTGTGTATGGGCGACCGCAATCCGTTTTGATTTATTAGTTTATCGAAAGAGCCGGATGCATAATTCAACGGGGCTCCAGCTAGGAGCATGCGCAATACGCGTTAAATGTGTAACAAGCTGATTCGCAAGAGGAAAAGCAGTATTAGACGCATACACATATTATCAATGTGCAAACATACTAAAATGCGAAGTACTCAAGCACGAATCTATTATGCTGCGAAATTCGATTTGGAATCGTAGTGTGCAATTTCCGCGAGTCCGCATAAAGAAAGGAAGAAAGCGGTAGACGGCAAGAAAACGAGCAATGCGGAGCGCGTATGGTTATTTTAATTGAATGCGCACGTTTTCCCGCGCCGCGCATTGTGCAGTTGGCGGCGATGGCGGCAATCAAAACGTCAATTTATCTCGGCAAGTTTATTGCGGCGCAATGTGGGCCGATATCCCGTGCAGATATGGCACGACATGCACTGCACTCGATGTTATTTTATGCGTTTCATCATTTCTCTTGCTTCGCGCATAAACAGCTGAATACCTGTCGTGTTCGGCTATCAACATGCTTGTTACTTCGGCTTCAATCTTAATTTACTAGCTCGCCGATATTTGCAACCTGCTGATTACACGACTTGTCGTCGAATCATTCATTCAATTTACTATTTAGGTCACTACTTTCCCTCAAAGTTTAATTTTCAATGTGTTTCAAAAGCATGGCTTATCTTGGTTCCGCATTGCGAGCGATTGCAAAGCATTCGTACCAAAAACGGAAATGATTGACGTGCAGTGGCAATTCGGGTGGATTGAATTGAGGAAAAAAGAGTGGTAGTGAGCTTGTAGTTGATTGCACTGGATTTAAACGGGATTGATCGGGCATCGGAATGAAAGCAGCCCTTTCTTCTGCGTGTGCAATAGTGAAACACACAAGCGGTAATAAAGTAGCAGTATGTTCTCTTGTTCTAAATGGAAAAAAGTCAATAAAACCTGTAGCCAACTGACTGGTAACCAACACGGACGCTCGGCACAAATTAATGTGTAACGTGCATGCACGAAACAGCGCCAGCCTGCTACGAATTTATGCGCTAATTTATGTCTATTTTTATGATTAATGTGTGTGCAGCCCGTCTCCATGCAATCCATACGTATATGGAGTGCGCGCGAACGCATGTGGATACAATGCACATGTTTATGCTGTTTGTATGTGTGGTATTAATACGAGCACACCAACTGTATGCCCACTTTGAAAATATATCATTGGAATGACGCCATGTATAATATATTATCAAAAACGTGTAGATAGATGGACGGACGCTATGGATATGCTCACAATAATATCACTTTTTATATTATGCTCCATATTCCCAAAGCCTTTTAGTGTTTTCGATAAGCTTTGCTGCCCCTCGATGCACACATACAGCCATTTTGTATTTTAGATGTGCATTATGAGTAGCATTAACCCTGCCAATCGAATAAATAACTGTGCGTGTGTGGCTTCTGCGTAAGTTTAAAATGTTGCTGTTGACTCAACCAAACACTACTAATTCAGGTTCTATTATGTTTGGCTATGCTTTGTTTGAATGAAATGAAATTTGCATTCGCTACTCGTCGAGAATAGCAGTTAGAGAAACACCTCCAGCTGCTAAAAGCAAGACACAAGAGCCATTATCTTATATTTATGAAGTTATTTACGCCACCTATAGCGTCACAATATGTAACTTCTGCGCTTTTCTCTCTTGCGTCTTCGTTTTTCATTTTATCGCACGCTGCGTGCTCGCAACCGTCGAAGGAAAAACGTGTTTGAGACGTGCTCGCTTCGCTTTCATTCCAACAAAATAAATAACAAGCCAGCCATATTGTAATGACAAATGGTCTTTGTATTTATTTTTAGTTAAGGCCGCTCGCGCGCGCGCAGCGAGAGGATCATCAACCGAAAACGTGATATGAAAATGCTTCGTATGAAAAATCCCCCCATCTAATATCCTTATTCTTTTTATCTTGCTTTATTATTATTATTGTTGTTGTTGTTGTTTTCGAGCGCGCAACTTTTTCCTTCGTCGAGTGTCTTTCCATCACGTTTGTTTCTTCATGCATAGCATCGCATAGCATACGTTCGTACGTACACTCACCGTATGCGTACAATGAAAATCATTTAAACCAACATCTTGCCGAGGCATCATAAATCTAATTAACCCCGCGAACAAAATAACCTGTCAGATGATGGTAATAAATAATAACTCGTCACCGAGCGCGAAGAGCTGCCTTCAGCGTTGCAGTGGAAAACAGGAACGAAGCCTTTGGATGCTCTCGCTTCCCCTGGCAAACAACACGTCACTCGGCTAGCAGCTCAGTCAACGAGGAACGAGGAGCGAGAGCAATAAAACCACCAGAAGGCAGGATTGCCAATGAAAGCACCTCGATCTCTTTCGCTTTGCCAGGATAAACAACACCCAGGTGTTTAATACATCATGCTGTTGCGCGTGTGCTTCTCTAATCAAATTTTCTTTTTCTCCTCGCTGCTTAATGACTTAACCATTAGGATAACGAGTACAGTAAACAAACAACATGCTTAGTCCTGTTATTTTTTTTCGCACATGTTTATCTGCATTTAGCCTGTATCGAAAGCGTAAAGACATCTTAATTTAGGCACGATTATCGAACAATGCAAGTTTATCATGTCTTAAACTCGTATTATAATGTCATAATCATCGCGAACGACGAAGAATGCAGCGCTCCCGCTGCGTTACGACGCGCAATTTATTTCACAAACACCACACTGCGCACCACCGCTTGCAGTGCAACAATAACAATTAGCGCACTTATTACAACAATTAATTAATGAGCGCTTGTGCCGACGACGATTTTGAATTTGCGCTAGCAAAGAAGAAGAAGGAGTAGAAGGAATAACGAAGTTGCTCTGTTATTTGCATTATCAAGCGTTCAAATAGCATGCGCGGCGTAAACTCACGTCAACAATGTGCGCATTGTGTAATGCGATGCATAACGTAATTTCTGCATATCGGAAACCGCATGCAGGCGCTTCTTAATGATATATATTAAAAGATTAGATAATAGTGTGCGCGCTGTATTCTCGAGCGCACTTATTACAGTGTTCATCGCGGCTATCTATGTAGAACGCATGCGTGCTTGCGCGTTCACCGTATGTTTACTCTGTCTGCATTTGATATTAGTGTTCTGCCTCGCTTTTATTTATCATTTACCTCAAGCGTTATAATAAATAACGACGCGCGCGCTTCCACACGATCGCTGCTAATTCAAGACAATATACAATCAAGCAAAAGCCATATGTGCTGTGCGTTGCTCATCATCATTCAGCATGCAATTGAATGCAAATCCACACATATGTGTGCGTATGCAATGTATATTTTGATTTAAATTAAAATGCGAATGCGATGCGCATATGGCATGTACTTCCTCCCCCTTCATCACGTGAATTATCTATCTTTGTTGTTCCACGTGATCAATGACTCCGTAGAGAAAACGTTGGCATTATGCGAAAAGGAAAGTTTCATAATGTGTCATAAATAAACATGCGCAAAACAGAAGGCGAAATTACCATTAAATCCACGCATTTACATTGAATACATTCGGATGCGTAGATGTCGCATCGGTCAATTGCGAAATGGCGACGCGCGTTTTATAAATGCGCCCTCTATGAATACACGCGCAATGATAAATAACGTTTATTATCAGAGTTCTCATGAATATTATGCGACTAAGTTCTTTGAGCTTTGTGTCTTATTGTCATTTGGGCTTTTGATACATCGCAGTAGCAGAACGCTGCACTGTTTTTGGGCTTTAAAGGGTCTGCCAGACAATGCAGAAGAGCTCAAGGCTAATGTCGAAGCAAAAAATGAATTCTTTCAGCGACTGCGTGCCGAATGAGTATGAGAATGCTTCGTTATCAAGATGCATGCGCACACATATTCATATTTTTATTTGCACTCGTAACTTGGGAGATACAAATAAAGCGCGCGGAAAAGTGCGCTTCTCTCAACAGGAGAGAAATCGCCATAATCGAAACGTGCGCCTCAATCAAACAAGTGCAGATTGTCGGACGTCGATAATGCCGGACGGGTTGTACTGATGATGATGACGATGGTGCTGGTGCTGGGAACGAAGAGAAGGAAGGAAACCCGTCGTGTGTCGACATATCCAATACACGGCCAGCAAAGCGCGCTCTCGATATTGAGTGACGGCGCGCGAGCACGCTTGTCAAGAGCGGATCGATGAATGGCCCTCGTGTCCGTCGCGAGAAGATGGCCTGTTGGTTTTTGCTGCTTCTTGTGTGCTAATGAATTCCACCCGAAGGACTCGAGGCATTAGCATGTTAATAGGGAATCTCTCGCTCTTAATCGCTCCAAACCCTTGCGAAAGAATGCGTCCGCCTAGAGAATGGAAATTGAAGGCTCGAGGGCACGGAATTGGATCTTTGATCCGCGTTCGCGCCGCTCTTCATCAATCAAATTCCCCGATCGTTTGATTCCTCGTTTCGTGTATGCAGCAAGGGTGCCCTTTGTGCATTGCATCGTGTGTCTAACTGACCGTGCAGAATGCAATTTTCCTTTGCGCTGTGACTCACGCGCAGCCTTTTCGTTTTCGGTGTGTATTATTAGTTGCGAAAGACACAAGCGCACATGTTCACTTGCAGTGCAATATGACGACACAACGAAATCATTGGCTGGCAGTTTGCCAATTTAATAAAGCAAGCGCAAGATGCCGACGACACATTGCGCCGGGTTTGAAAGTTTACTGTTGGGGGATGAGCACAGTTTTTGTTTGGCAGCGAGCGTAATTCAATGTATCAACAATCTCGACTGCTTGTTCAAAGTGTTGACTTACACGTTGATCGAACGATATTTATGTGTGGTGGATAGCGGCGAGAGACAACTGGGGGGCGGCCATGATGGTGATGATGATGATGGCGCTGTCACAACGGGCTCGTTGTTTGCCAAGCACGACAACGGATTGGAATACAGGAAAAAGTAGTCGGCTTGGACACACTCAAGCGCGCCGGAAAAGTTTGCACAGGACAAAAGCAAACTACCTCTTTCGTCCAGACGACGACGGCGGCGACGCGAAAGTGAATTATCCTAGGGGACATACCCTGTCGTTGTCACCTTGGCAACGACTAACTGGATTTCCCTTTTGCAATTCCCGTAGGTTCTTTCCGGCCGAGAAAAACCCAAAGTGCGAGCGAGCTGATTTACTAATGAAAACGAATGAACATGATGCGACACCACTATGCATTCTTTATTTTACGTCCACGAATAAAAAATCTAAGTTTTACTTTCCCTTTCGATTTTAACTTCTTATTGGTTGAAGAATTGCACTATTCAAAAGAGACCCAACATTGCGTTTGGTCATTGTGAGGTCTCCGGACCGACCGGCTTGTTTCTTGCATTACTTAGGAGCGCAGCCATAAACGTAAGCACGTAGTGTGTAGTAAACAGAACAAAAACAACGCATGCGCACACGAGCAACAACAAAAAAACAAAACAACGTCGGGAACACATGTCCTCTTTTGTGGAGAGCGCGCGCGACTTGCTCTACATGGCAGTCCCCATTTTGTGCTCGCGCGCGCGCGCACCGCGGCCACGTTTGTATATAATTCCCATTAAATGTTAATGATACAACGGAATGTCACACAATTTAATGTAAACACGCGCGCTCCAGCTACTTGAGCAAGAAAAGAGCACGGAACGAATGCCTACAGCAAAAAAGGTTCGTGAAAAACTGATCGAGTATTTAAGAATCGAACGAGTAAGCAAAAGTTGCATTTCTGTACGTACAACGTACACCTCGTGTCCACCAGGGTCGTAAATTCCCCCGAACAAAAGAGAGCGCAGAGTAAAAGCTTTTACTCTTCGTGTATTGGAAGGGTTTCATCCTTCTTCATCCCTTTGGCGTACGATCTCGTTTGACCTTTTTCGGGAGCGCCTATTAACAATTCAAATGCTTGTCGGGACAGCTCCCAACGCTCCCGGCCTCTCGCTGAGTGTGTACGTATTAATAAAGCAAACCTATATGTGCCACTTGTTTCGCTCGCCTGCGGTGGCCGGGAGCAATCCCGGATTCCATTATCTCGAAATTAATATACAAAAAAATTACACCATTGAGAACCGCCCCCTCATGTGCGACGGCGCCGGGCATTAAATGGAAGTGATTTGGAGAAAAGGCTTGTGACAAACAAATCCGCAGAAGATACCCTAACCCAGCGGGGGGTTCGAAATATGGCTACATTTTGCTTACGCTCAAAGCCGCTCGCGCATGATCAAAGCAAATCATTTAACGAGTTTAACACCACGTATTCATGCGCGTGCATGCGGCGCGTATTATTATTGTTCGCACTTTGTGTTGTTGCTGCTCATCCGCACTGTGTGTGCGTTTGACACATTCGTGTATTTTGTGTAGAACACACAGTGCCATTAGGCGCAAGTAGATATGCAAGCACGCATTTACCACGATGTTCTCCAAGTAAGTGAAATGATCAAAGGGACAACAACAACAACAGCAAGCGAGCGAGCGTGTATTGCATTATTGCGATATATTAACCAGGCAGATGCGTTCGGCCTTTGTGGCGAGCACGACGAGCATCTCCAGCGCCGATAAATATGATGCGCGTGTGTATATTCGGGATATATTTCAAACTTGCGCCGTTTACCTTCGGGCATTTTCCTATTGCCGACGAATTGTAAATACAGCAACCACCCACTCTCAGCGCCCGCCGGCCAGTAAACACGCGCGCACATTTCCACGACAAACAAACAACAAACAACGCGGACACGCTCGTCGATAATGAAGCCGCATCTCCGGAGCAGCCGTGATTGTAATTAATTTCCATTCGAAATCCACAAGTGCCGCAATCACAGGCTTCTAATAATATTGAAAAATAGATTGTGTAATTGCGCACAATTCAACCACAACATAAACAACAAATTCCAACACAATATTATTCTTTTCTTCATTTTTTAACGTCCGAGTGGTGTAAAGACGAAAAGTGAGAAGTAAAATGCGATTTATAATTATGATAAATGAAATTGTTATTTTATCTAAGTTGACTTCGCGGCCAATAATGCAACAGCACAACAATATAATTTATAGATTGGGTGTTCAATGCGCAGACGGGTTTTTATCATTGCCATTGCCATTACCAAGGCGTGAGCGGCGCGATTGCGGATTCACGACGTGTTCACAAATTTGACCTCAATCGTCACGATTCCCCCAAGAAACTCTTCTTCGTTTAGCTCGTGCGCCACACCAATGAGAAGAATAAGGAACTCTCTCGTCGATCGACGAATCCCTATAATATATCGAGCAAACATATAGCTTTTGAGATTATTGCACAACAACTTGCTTTGTAATTAACGTGTTCATCATATTATGATATCGCGAGGCACGAAGAATGCACGAGCGTTTAAAAAGTATATCATAAAAACGAGCTGTTCTGCTGTGAAACTGACTCAAACGCACATTTCACATGACGCGCATGCATGAACGAACAACTTGTTAATATCGTGGAGGAACGACATCTGCTAATGTCATCTACGAAGTGCACAGCGCATTTGCTGCGTCATAATATGTGTTGTTGCAAATGCACATGCAATTCCGGCTGCAGTGGAATTGTTCGTACAACTATTAGTTAGACAATTACTTTAGCCGAGTGAGCATGCGCGATGTTCTAATTTAATTGTTAGTTTTCGAGCAGTTGGCGCAAAAAGTACGAAATCGCATCCCGAATGGAGTTAGTTTCTGCCTCGTTAATAAACACATTCGCGAGCGCGCAGTGTAATATTTCATGCATTGCGACGGACGGAACTAAGGCGAGCGAGACACTCCACTTGTATGTCTATAACTGTTACATAATAGTTTCCGACTTTCCGGAGCTGTCATTTGCAGGGTGCGCAACCCACAATTCACTTCTGGTTTCATATCTCTTAGGGCGAGTATCCTTGTTCGTCCTGTTCGCAGTCCTCATATCTGTTTAACCGCTTGCCGCTATGCGAATACAAAGGAAAACTTAATTTCTAAAGCTTCGCGCGTAGAATATAAAGCGCACTCGCGCACTCCACTTGCATTGCATTGTGTGTGTCGTTAATTTTGGGAGACTAAATTCCATCATTTTGTTGCAGTTTTCCTTTGATGGACCTAACGGCGAGTCGATGTGCCTCCAAGGACCCGATTGCTTTATGGTGAGTTAATTAATTGTTATTTAGTGCGTTTGTCCATTTAATTTCACATTCCACTGGCTATTTTCGTTTGAAACAACAACTCGCAGAGAAAAAAACTCGAGCAAGCACCGGATGAAATTTAGCGCAATCGTAATTTATGGGGCATATTATAGGGTGGCCGTCGCGCAATTTATAACATGTTTTCGTTACTGCGCGCGCCATAAATACAGGCGCACTTTTGGCAAGCAAGGGAGGCCGCGAAGAATTCCCCTTGATGCCCGTCGGCGGTAGCTCAACTTTGCTATACCCAAAACGCTTGAATACAATCGAAACAAGAACGCTGAACGCAGTGGGTATTGAATATAAATTTATAGTTTTTCCAGTCTCTTTGCGCGCGCATTCATTCAAGGGGTGGAAAGCCAGTTGTACAAGTTTTTCCAAACTTGTTCCTTCCTCCACGTCCATTATGTGTCTCGATATAGATTTCCTTCTGTTTTCATTCGACTTCCATATATCTATTTTACTTTAATGCAATTTCCCAGTTTTATTGATCCGAAAAGCCTTCAGTCGCGTACACATGCAAACAGCAGCGCGAGTGTGCGATAAGAAAAGTGTAACTTGCAATGGCGTGTTGAGAGCCCGCTGGAAAGTTGTGGAAGCATGCGACGTGCGCGTTGTACACACTTTTTGGTCGAATTTTGTTGGTGGCTTGGCTGTTTTCCTGTTTCGATTTCTTGGATGCTGTGCAACTTCGAGTCAAGCGTTTTGGCACGTTCGAACTTTATTTTTCCTGGCTTAGAAATTGACTGCAAATAACGGCTGTGGTGGTGATGCTGAAAGCTGAAGCGAGGTGTTATCGGTGGTTGGTCGAAGGTGGGGTGTGCACGCTTGTGACATTATGTGCATTGTCCGGTTATCTGCATGAGGTCAGCGAGTGGCAGCAACGTACAAATAAATACGCGGTGTTGAGTTGCGCTTCGGTCAACATCGACAATAGAGCTGAAGAGGCAACGCGCGGCAATAATAAACTTGCATATTGCTGGACGTGAGGTTCAAGAATATGGATTTATTGCCTTATGATGTGGGTGGCATGCAGCACGCATATACTCGCCATGCACTTCTTCGTTCGATCGTACAACAACTCTTTTCTTCTCGTTGCATGTTTTGAGGCCAATATTAAACAAATTGGCGAGCTGCATTTATGCGCTCGTAATCGTTGCAAAGCCAATGCCATTTGTGCAAGAAATTGCAATTTGTGTGCAGTATGCATGTGCTTGCCAAGTTTGCACAACAACTTTCTTTACTTTTACATTACTTCATTTCGACAGCGATATTGCTTTTACAGCACGTTCAATTGCCAATAAAAACTTTTGTCATACGCGCGCGCGCAACTCCAAACTTTTCATTGTGTAAAAACGCCATAAAATTTCATGTTTGAAAGATTTATTATGCGCCTGTCCGAACCTCCGTCATGTAATTGCCCAAGAAAAACACCAGTGCAAACATTAGACGACCGGGCCCCCGTGTCCATTGTGTTAATAAATTTTTATTGGCTCTAATTAACCAGCTGCAATGTCAATACGCGAAGGGAATTGCTCCATATTTACGTCGATTTGTGCGCTTGCATAAATGGTTTGACTTTATTTAGATGGGGAACTTATTACCTTCAATTGCCTCACCTTCACGCTCTCTTAGAGAGCTGCTTTTCGTCGTTTATGGCTTTATGACCTGGATATACGCAGAACCAAAGTGACAAATTGAGCTTCGCTTAACTGCTACGCTAGTTAACGTATTATATTATAAGTTCTGCTTTGATTTTCCTTTTTTCTTCTAGAACCATAAATAAATCACAAAAATAATAGAAAATACCTTGGTGGTTTTCAAAAAATGCATTGAAAACATAAAATTTCAATTGCGTTTCACTTTTATTGCGGGAGCAATAAAATTTAAAGTATTTTATGCTATGGACAAAACTAGCTTTTTTCCTTGAAAGGAAAACCGTGAAAAACACATAAATTTCTCTTTTGAAGGGATGTGCTTGTAGATTTGTTTATCCCATGGAAAAAAGTGTACGCATGCATTGCAGTTTCCGGGGGGGTGGCAAAGCAAATAAATCACAGCACTTTTGCAAAGTGCATATTTCGAGTCGACACATTCATATTTTGCGCGCATTCCCCCTGCAGAGACTAAATTGAGTTATGTCATGATCATTTTGTTTTGCGCATGAAAATGTCTTGTTTTCTTCGGCTATTGCGCGCGCTCTGCACATGCAACTTTTTGGCCTTGCATGAAACATTGACGTCCGTATTTATTACGATCATCAGTCGAACGTATTGACGCATTTCGGTGATGCACTAATCGAATACGACGCTCAGGATATGCGTGCGAGTATTGCTAAGCGGAGCGTGTAATTAAATAAACGAATTCGATGGTGCAAGTGCGCCGAGCGTAAAAGCGTTTCGCATATTCGACACAAGAAGTTCCCAAATTCACGACAAGACTAAAAGGGAGAGTGGTTGTCCTTGCGTGTCCTCTGGATAATTTATCCTCTCGCGTGATAGCGTGGACTGCCTTCAAGATAATGCCACCCTCGCCTCAGTGCCCGATACCTTATCGTCTCCGGTTTATTCCGTGTCGTAAAGCAAAACCAGCCAGAAGGACATACGCGCTCGTCTCAAAGGGGGGTGATTGCAACTTTAATATAAAATTTGTTGTTATCAACTTCCCTCCGCTACCAGATTATACGCATAAAAACGTGAAGAAAATTAAACCGAAAGTTGAATTAAGTGCTTTCTTTTCCACGTGCTTTCATGGCAATTAATCAAACTTCGCAATTTACATCCCCCTTACTTCGTCGTCGTCGTCGGTTAATCTTGCAATCATGAAGTGCGTAGAAGTTTCCTGCCTCCTCAATGTGCGTTAATGCGTAATGTTTGTACCGATGAAATGTGCTCGCTCTCGGTACAAAAATCCTGTGGGAGTTGTCAACACGAAACGTACAGGGACGCAAAAAAAATGCGCGTGCGCGACAATTTATTCATTGGCAAACTGTCGACCATTGTTACCGTCTGCGAACGCCGACGCACATTTCATGCGAAGCGACTGCAGAGGGTTGAACGAAATGTATGTGCACGTATATATCATGCGGGAAATACTAACGATACTTTTCCCTTGTGCGATTCGCAATGATGCAGTACTCTTGAGGCGTGGGGGGTGGCAACACTCACAATTAATGCGCTTTTGATTAGAGAAGCCCCGGAAACTTGCATTTCTCACTCGAACGAGCAATGTCTGGTCGGCCATAATGAACTACAACACGCATCCACTTTGCGTACGCAGAGCAAACTAGTTGTAGTGCAAAGAAAAATCGAGTGCAAGTCGTAAATTTGATTTACGGCGCGGAAGCTGCAATTTTGCCACATGAATTCGACGACTGCTCTGCAGCGAAAACGCGCGCGCCTCATGAATGAGAAAGAAACGCTTTCACTTGAATTGCTTTGCATAACGAAATCACAGTGGCTTTTTTGCTTTTCTGCTTTCCGCTTCGAATTCAAGGCCTTACTTTATGCGTGTCTCATATTCATGTCATCACAAGGGGTGGATTTAGGCCCATACTATTCAGCGACATCAACTTTTCTCGCCTTCTTTCTCTATTTTATATCAAAATATCCATGAGTATTATGTGTGAAAATGGACGTTTTGCTTTATTTGAATGGTGCATCCGTGGTTATTCATTCAAACGCACACACCTGGTCTTAATATATCTCTATGGATATGAAGAAACTTCTTCTTTAAACGCCTTAAAATTAAATGCATTCGGCTGTGAAATTACTCACTTTTTGATATAGGGCTGCTACATCATTTTATATCTTTCGTTTAGCAGAAGAACCAAGATTTATTCAAACAATTTAAATTGCCGTTTATATTTTATATTTTGATTAATATGTGGGCAATGATTTACGAAAACAAACATCTTAGACAATGAGGGTATTGTTACCATCTATTTAAAAATTAAATTAAATTAGACAGACGCAAGAAACGATTTTTATTATGAAGACTGATGAGCACAACCAAAGATTTGACCATGGCTTTTGTCATGGCGCGTCACTTCTCATTAACATCCATTGGCTGATTGATTAGATTGCCCACAAATAAACATATGACGAAGAACACTTATTCGCTTTCTTGTTGTTTGTTGAGTTCGAGCTTAAAGACGGTTGGGGGCCTAAGTTATAATAAGCGGATTGCCTAATTGAAATTACGTGTCCGCATTTAAAATTCAAAATTTCACACAAGAGCACGCCTTGGACGCTTGTCACAAAACTTAATCGTAAGCCGTAAGCGGATTAGAAGACGACGCGCTTCATTTTTGCGTTAATTGGATTTCCATATTCGAGTTGCTTCTCAAGAGCGAGCAAGCGAGCACACCAACGAAGCCACACAGAATAGACGTGACCTTCACCATTGGGATCCATTCAACTCCTCTTTGTGGTAGGTTCAATCAGCGTCCGCGCAAAAATAACGAAATCGAAATCATGAAAATCAACAAAATGAAAAATACAAATACACGTTGTGTTTGGAAAATAAGAGGAGCTATTGTGCAATAATACACTCAATCGTGAGTAGGGAATTTATTGTTATACTGTGTGTTGTCTTAAATCTGCGCTTCTAAATTTTCTTATCGTCGAAGATTGTCGCTTATTTGCACTGACTGTAGGTGTTTTGGATGGGCAGTGTGTGTATGCATTCGCTTCGTAAATTAAATAAAAGTGAAATTACAGTACCGCAGAATGATTACGGGCAGGTAGTGTTTAGTGATTTTATAACCTGGCTAATGATAGGCTAAGGCAGCGCAATATTCCAAAGACACGGGAGAGCGTGGCGAACGAGAGGGGCAAACAACGCATCCATTGCGCGAAAGAATTATGGTTTGATATGTGTATGCGCGTCGAAGAGAAAATGATTCCATGCATTGGCTGTTGCAAAATTGCTGCGGCACGGGACGAGAAATGAGCTGCGGACGTAAATCACATGGGGAAATTGGGAGTTTGCGCGAGCGCGCGCACTCCACGTGCAAAATTGCCAATAAACGCAATGCAGAACACAAACTCGTCCTCGCCTTGCATTTATATACCCAACAAATATTCATTTATCCCATTGGAAAATAATAAATAAGACTTTTCTAAATGTGAAGTTTGAATGAAAAAACGAAGCACAAGAACGCGGATAATGCGAGCGACATTAAAGTGTTTCTTTAATGCGAGAGCGCCGAAAAACGTGCAGACAACAATGCGTTTATATCGTCTTGTGTATCATTGTTGGTTTGCGAAGGCAGTGCCAAAAAGCATCCAGGAGAAGACGCTCCAGCATTCAGCTCCGTGCGAAGAAGACGAAGAATAAGAAGTGGAACTTCTTTTGGGTATTGAGTCGACTTGGGAGTTGGCGAAAGCGGCGTGAGCAAAAAGCGCGTAACTTTTAAGGTTTTGTGCTAAATTGAATACGCGCAAAAGTCGACAACGACGACGAGTTGCGAAATCGTCACTTTTGCAGTCATCAGACGCTTATCCTTTATCCTTTCGAATGCCGCATTCACCGCTTAGGTAAATACACGTCTCTCCGATATACATGGAATAATGAACGGGTCTTAATATTATACTCTTCTTCTTCTTCTGCGTTTGCATTTTGCGACATAGCTTGGGCTTTTGTTGCTGTTGCGTTCGCGAATCCCTTGTGTGCACGTTGCGATCCGATATACTGCAACAGCAACAACAAGAACGGCTGCGGCAGGAACGTATAAAAGAGCGTCTTCATAATCTACAGCAGACACGCTTCTTGTGTGTGACCCGTGGGGAGATCGCGCTGGCTTTTGCATTGTTATGTTGCGTTCGTTACCACCATTTTCTCGACTCGGCAACCAGACGCTAGCGCGCTTGCTCTCTTAATGAACTGCAATTTATTTATGTAATCGCGTCGAAATGATAACACTCAATTCACCATTCACATGCGCAATGAATGTCTTCATCGGTCGTGCTCACCGCGCGCGCATGACAAAATGCATATAATTTTGCGCAAGTGTGCGTGTAGCTGTGTCTTGCAATATAAACTAACTAATGTTGCATTTTCTTTGTGTTGTTTCAGTGCTGGGAGAACTGCGAACTGCTGCAGTCCAACTTCCAAGTCTGGGGTGCAATGTGCGAGGAGAAAGAAATATGTGTAAGTTGTCCTCCTTCATCCTGCCTCCTTCAGAGCGAACGGCGCGAGTGTCTATCTTATCCGAGTGTGTATTGTTTGCATAATTCGTAAGGAAGTAGAACCCTTCCAACGGCGGCGGCGAGATTAATGGCTTTAATTTAATATTGTACTCGCGCGCATACAAGCGCGATTACAACGAGCGCACTGCAGTAGTAACTATGTTCGTCGCAGATAACGCTGGCGCTGCTATCGGATGAATGTGTGTTTATTAACTCCAATTCAACGTGCCATTTAACAAAGAGTATTCGCTTGGATAAATGCAGGAGCAGAAGCGCCGCGAGCACATTGCGAGAAGACTACTTGCGCGCGAGCGCGAACTCGCCCATTAACTTGCGCCTAGAGTCAAGATAATAAAAGTTGGAAATAGGCCGATTAACAATCTTCCGAGAATTTGAATGGAAATGAAATTAAAAGCCGTCACCGTTGACGATGAGGACATTTCTCCTAGTATTTCCTAACGCACTTCATTTCAATTGCGTTCCCCGGGCGAGGTGCTTGCTCTTCTTCTTCTTCTTCTTTTCGCTCTTTAATTGTGGTGTCATTTCGCTTCTCGCGCAAATCAAATGAGATCGGTAGCATTTGAATGCAATCACGTTTAGACGAGACGAACTCTGCCGTGTCATCAATTCATAGTTCTTACACAGTGCACGCAAACTTGACGACAATTGCGCTCGTTGGCGCTTTGTGTGTCCGAAGACGATTCAAATCAAGCAAATTAAGAAGCGCCATAAAAAGTGTCACGTCCGCGTTCAAAATTTATGTCTCGTGAAGAAGTTTGTTGCGTCTGCAGAATTTTGTGCTTATCTCGACCGAATTTTACCCAGAAATAGTCGAGCGGGAAGAAGTGGGAGCAGAAGAAGGAAGGCTAGGTTTTTAATCAAACTGAGTGACACTCGCCTCTAGCTCTGCAAGTTGGCGCAACTTTTTTCTTTTTTACTTTGCTCATCTTCTCGGCTTTGCTTAAAAAGAAGTATATGAGTTGGATTTATCATTATAACTTGTCTCTCTGTCCACAGTTTCCGGGATGTCAGGAAGCGTGTCGCTTCCATGCGGAAGCATCGACCCGCGCGCAGCAGACGCAGCCGGTGATCCACACGAAAGGTGAGGGCGTGATTCGTGTCAACGGCGCGCTAGCGAAATGGCCGCGACCATCGTCCGTCAGCCTTACGACGCCCTTGGTGTACGTCGTAATGCGCAAGAGTGCGAGTGGTCCATGGCGGCAGATCATCCAAACTCTGGACCTGACCACGCGCGTTCCGATCAATTCGGAGGGTGCCATGCTCCGAGTGCTCGTCGTTGACCCTCAGGGCTTGGTAACCATCTACAGTCCGGACGAGATTAGCATTCGCGAGAACAAGAAGCGCAAGAAGAGCATCAATACTGAAATTAAGGCGACGACCTCCAAGAGTGTACTGAACGATGCGGACGCACCATGGGTCCTTCGCGAAATTTCCCTCATTCATCAGAAGGTGCTTGTCATCGGCGAAATCGCCTGGGAGCCAAAGACCACGCACGGCGTCTATCTCGTCACGTGGGAGGTTGATGGCGGCGGTCTGAAGGGCAACCTCTTCACGGACTCAACCTGCGTCACGTTATCCTTGTGGCCGGACACTATTTATCACATACAAGTGGAGCTTGTGTCCCGCACTCCGGGCGTTGAAAATCTCAAGTCCGAGATGATGGACCTTGACACAGGTCGAGCACAGAAAGTGTCCACCGAAAGCCAGGAAGACTTGAACATCATCCCTGGCGAAAACCGCGAAGATGTGGACTTCAACTCTCCACTCCTGTCAGTGCTCGTGAGCGCCGTGAAGGGCGAGAGCTCAAGACATAAATGGCATAATTCAGAGATTGTTTTGGGCACATGCACCGCCATCCTGCTCTTCTCAATCGTGCTGGCTCTAATCTTCTGGCGGTGTCGTCACTCGGGTCACGTCATCGAGAACATGATCTCGTCGTCGTCGTCGATACGCCGTCATAAGCTCGTGGAGGACTTCACCGGATACTCAGGTAGATTACATATTAAAATGTAGCAAGCAAGTGCACGCATGTGTCACGCCATCATGCATGTCGCGCTCTGTGCTCGAGTTCATTTTTATAACGACGAAGAGAAGTGCGTTGGACTAGGAGTTCACGCAAGCACAATCTGTCGCTTGCTACGCTTTTCCGTTTAATACAAACACAAGATCGTGGCGTGTATTTAGTTGCATGCTACTGCTAGTTTTAAATTAAACTCCCCGGTAAGTTGTTTCGCCTTTGCAAGACAAGAAGAAGTACTCGGGCAACATCAATTTCTAACGGATCTTTTACGTGATCTAAAACTTCCGCGGTTTATGTCTTTCTCGTTATGTTTGACGCACACGCGACGAGTGCTTGCCTTCAAGACAATATAAACGAAGTAATTACACATAAATAGCTACCGCGGCGCAGTGCGCGAACGAGATTGCGTTGCATGCGGTTAACGCAATGTTGGGTTTGCATATATTTTCTAATTTTTGCGTTCTCTTTCGCTGCAGGTTTCCAGCCGATCATGACAGTCGTCGGTACGGTGAACGAGCGCTCACCATCGCCGCCATCTCAGCCGCCGCCTCCGGCGCCTTCTGCACACGGCCCAATGGACGACACGACGCCCGACGTCGCCTTCTACGGCTTGCAGCACAGCCATCATCAGCAGCCGACAGCGTGCATGGCGACGAACGACAGCAGCAAGCACACGCAAAACGTTCAGGTGTGACGGCATAGCAGCGACTGCATAAAGCTATCATCATCGTCATCGCCAGCAACCGCAGCAGCGCCGTGCACGAACGAGGAGACGGAAGAAGAAGAGGAGCCGTAATAAAGCACGGATGTGACACAACACGTAAAAAGTTCCTAAGTTATTAATATTTATATATGTTTGAAACGAGAATGCAATGTGCGCGGACGTGCAAATGCAAAATGAGGGAGCTGCTACAAATGCGCGCAAGAGGAGGTGCTAATGCGTGATTGTGTGTTGTCGATGCAAACAAAAATGATATAAACAACGCTTATTTTGCGTTTTGTAAATGTGTAAAAAACTAGTCTAATATCAAAAAATGGAGGACTAACAAACGCGAATTTCGTTTGACGAGTATCTCGATTGCTTCTTCATGATTTCTTCGCTGCCCAATGTGTATGATCTTAAGTGTAGATTACGAACTATTTCGAAACTAGAAATGCGCGTTTTAACTGCATTACTCTAATGTAATATAATTTAACGAAGAAAAACTGTGTACAAAGGACTCATTAATAAATTCTAGATGCAGACGCGCGAAGAGCAGCGAGATATGTACATGTAATTATTATAAATATTCTATTTAATTAAAAGATGATGAAGAAAGAGAAAGAGTATACTACTACCTATGCAAATAATGTTAAATATAAAAATTAAATCCAAAAATTCTTCGAAATGTAAAATAACTTTTGACTCTTCAGCGCCTGATTTAGAGTAAAAAAAAGAAGTTTCAGTCTTGTGCAAGATGATAAAGAGTGCAAGAGAATTATACTTTATGTGAGAGTATAATAATTGATGACATAACACAGAAACTGCGCGCATGATTTGCAAAAACAAAGTAAATAAATGATAAAATTTACTCTTTAAAGAATAATATATTATTATGATATTATTATTGTATAAAGAATGAGGCAGACTTTAATGAAAGTTGTAATATATTTATTATACATAAATAAAACTTACACCGAAAAGATGATAAAGTTGTGCAAAACAAGACAACTATGTGGACGACGAACGAGTGAAAAAGACGAAACAAATATTGTAAGACTTAAAATCAAATAAAAGTAAAATACATACATGGAATATTTTCTCTTATGATGCGTACATGTAATGAGAGCAGCACATTCATTGAAGAGAAGAAGTGCATTGATCGGCATTTCCATTCGATATACTTGTCAATATTCGGACTGTAGATTGAAGTAGTCTGATTAATGTTTATATTAGTTAGCTTTCATAATTCAAATTGCGGTTCGCTCTCGGTGTGCGCGAGCACGTGTGTTTTTGTTTTTTATTTATCAAGGCTAATGCCACAGCATGACAACCATCTTGATCATCATGATGGCGAGCGAAGAAAGAATATGAAGAGAGCGAGCCGCACACACAGCCGAGAGGCGCACACGAGATTCATTCCTCTTCCTCCACTTCTTGAGGCACGAAATATTATATTACGGACATCTCTCTTGAATATATACATAATATACACATAGAAATATGAAAACCCGTTCGTTGATGATGGCTGGATTTTATGCGCGCGCTGACCGATCACACAAATTATCGATGCCAATCGCATATAAATAGTCAAGCGCGAGTTGCGTTTGATTTGTTTCTTTGTAGATAACAATTGTGCG
Organism: Anaulacaspis nigra; assembly: GCA_030264675.1. Taxonomy (NCBI): domain Eukaryota; kingdom Metazoa; phylum Arthropoda; class Insecta; order Coleoptera; family Staphylinidae; genus Anaulacaspis; species Anaulacaspis nigra. The sequence goes on along the minus strand of JARJDV010005422.1, from coordinate 27,643 downwards.
ACTGCTGTTGCTTTATTGCTGCGAGATTGTTTCGGAGGTCTCCACACATACATATTTAACTTGTGATTTATTTATATGAAACTTATTTTTAATGTTGTTTATTATATTGTTAAGTGGAATGATTATTAATATTATTATTGAATGTGAACGACGACGACTGATTGTGTGAAGACGTAGAATTCGTGTGCGCCCACCAAGCAAAATAAAGCGCGAAAAACACCTTGAAACAAGAAGAAACCATCTAAAAGAAGAAAATTGTGTTTTGAGTTTTGTATTATTACTCGGATTTTGTTTTATGAAACGTTTTAATTGTGTACATATATATGAATTTACTTGTATTATATTTCTCGACTCACTCACACATCTCTATTAATATCATAAGTTATTTTTCTATTAAACATGGTCTTAGTCACCTCCATGGCTAAATGTACATAATAATATATAATTATTAATCGTGAACTAAACCGCATTATTTTTATTATTATTTTAAACCATTTCCTTTACTGCAAATACCTTAAAGTTAAATTCGCTGAATTTTGGTGAGCAATTTACTAAAGTTTCTTTGTAAAATTCAAGTGAAATTTGCAGTAAATTACAACTTACTCGACGACTACTTAAAGCTGGATTTTATTAAATAACTTTTTCATCACATTTCTCAGCGTGGGTGCTCCTCGTACCAGAATTAAATTCAAGGAAGACACTTGTGTTATTAATTGCTTTTGCCAAAGTGTCGTCGACGAAGAGCGCGCATTTCTTTCAACGCTTTGGACCAGCTTGCGTTCGAAGCCAGCCACACACATGAATCTTTCACGATTTCTCTCTACATATGTGCATCTTAGAGAATTGTGGAACCAACTTGCGCGGATTGTACTGTGAAGCAAGTAAACAAGTTGCCTGAGTGACTCAAAGTCCAAGAAAAGAAAAAAAGAAGAAGTCTGGACGAAGATATCGCATTACGCAAACACGTTGCCTAAGCTTCCAGATCTAGATTCGACAAACACACGCGCGCTGCAAGAAGTTAGACAACACAGGCGAGAGGAGAACATTTGGCCTTTGCTCCACCAAAATTCTTCTTCTTGGGTTTGTGCGTGCGAACCCTCGTTGGGTGTCCATCTGGCGTTTGCGTCCGTAATCCCATGAGATGGGAATCCTAATCCCCATCTTTGACCGTATGACGTCATCGCGAGCTTCTGTAACTGGCAGTCAGTGGCCGAAGAGCCATTCCAAGTAAACCGATAGTGCTCTCCAGAGGCGCATAACTCGAGGTGCTCGCAGGCATTAATGGAGTTCTATTGCGCGCGCGGCAGGAAATAGCACAACATAACCTTCCCGAACAACTACTTGCAAAAATCAGTACATTATACCCATAACGATTGGATTCCAGTGAGTCCAGCAGAGATCGAACTGGATTTGAATCAAAAATATCGATGAATTGACTAGACAGAAACTGATAAACCTCGCATGTGGATCTCATTACAGCGTGCGCGATAAGTAGATAAATAAAGTATGCATGGAAATGACTATCTTTCCTCCGTACGAGGGGGATTTAGTCACTAGGAAGCTGAAAGATATCCCATGACACTTAACACCTACTATCGCATGGAGTATCACATAGTATCACATCGTTTTTTGATTCACAGCTTTTTGGGGTGCGCTGCAAACGTGCGCTGCATTATTAAAACGTACAATGTGAATGCACTACCCATCCCTGAAAGAGATCTAATCGGGCTCTTATTACAGCGTATAAAATATGGACCGATCGACGCGCGATGGGCGCGTATGCTCATACTGATGCGGAAATGACCTGCGAGCACGGAACAAGGTGTATAACTCAATCGGGTGCCCACGGCAAGCGCGCACCGCCAAACAGATTACATCAGCGTTGCATGCATGTGTTACTCCTCGGACCTGCTTAAGAGAGTTCCTTCTTCTTCAAAAATTGCGCGCGCGTTCGCCCTAATTAAGCAATTGTAAGCATGCACACTACCTCGTTTACAAGCCGTAAATCACCGGACAAGGTGCGTTCACGTAATGAGACTATTTCGTTCTGGATATTGTATGCTAATGCCGCTTTATTAATCGTTTAAATGGTTTCATTATCGAATTAATAATTAAAAATTAAGGCTAATTACGTACTCATGTATGAACAACCTTTAATAGTTTACTCATTTCGGATCCTCAATCTTCTTCGTCCGCTTGTCTTCTTTTGGTTAAAGATTACCTACACGTGTGAGTTGGCTTGTACCCTCGGGTCGGCGCGTTCGTTTCAACTCTTCTTCGAAGACTTCTCTAGTGACGGCGAGTAAACGTGCTTATCATCGTTGTCAATCTATCACCAATTAATTCCGAGACAAGTTTGATACATTGTTTAATAATACGTTGGCTAAATGCTGTAATTGAATGAAATTAAGCAGCGCACTTAATTTAATTAATATTTATCCGCCGCGCCGTTGACAATGAGTCTCCGAGCGCAATGTCGGACATGTATAAAATACATGTTCACTTTCAGTCTTTTGTTTATTTGAGCATAAGTTGAGATCGCGTCTTATGGATTAACGATTTGTGCGCGCGCCGACAAAAGAAGACGAGGCGTTTGTTCTTTATGTGCGCTGCTGGTGCGGCGAAGAAAGACGAGATGCGATTTACGAACAACCCAAGGAAGCCGGTGCATGAACGAATTACGCGCGGCGAGTTGACATCTTGTGGGAAAAGCGTTCGCGATCATTAAGCAAGCACACCTTATGCTGCTGCGTACGCATCGTGCCGAAGAAGAAAAAGCGCATTGGGAAAGCCTACGACAAGTACTAACTTAGTTTCGTTTAGTTTAAGCATCCGGCTGCTCGGAGCCAAGCAAAAAAGCACCAACAACAGGAGGAGACAAGAGACAAGACTGGAGTAAAATACGCCGCACAAAGCTTTCTTGTGTGCAAGTTTTTCTTTTCGATCGTCAGTTAGATTTTGATCGCATCCAACGATTGTTATCATGATATCTCAACACAATGTGTATCGCCAGATAATTATCTTTTGCTTTCGTAAATCTGATTGTTCCATTTTGTTGCCCACAAATCTTAATCTGAAAAAAATAACTATTTAAACTATTCAATCTAATTATTACAATTCAAATCATTCTGACCTGTAATTATAAAACTGCAATAAACATTTATAAAATGGTGAAATCAGAAAATTTCACTTGGTAAGATTTAAAGCGAAGTAATTGTAATACACCGTGCTTATCTCTGACAATACAAGCGGCGTTCGAAAGGATCGAAAGCAAAACGCAATAGATTTATTCGAGCACAGACTAATTAATGCATTGTACTATCGCGCATATAATTGAATGCAGAGTGTGCCGGTCGAATGAGCGAAGCAGCCGACTTAAAACACAAACTGTCCTGATGTTATCGCTGAATTACTTTGGTATTTTGCGGCACACACCGACCGATGAAGCCATAATGGAAAGAGTTTTTTTCCTCCACGAGGAGAAATTGGCGCGCAAATTAATTACACGTTCTGTATTCGTTAATTATTTAATTGAATAATGCCACAGGAAGCGCACGCATTTTTCTCGTTGAGTCAATAGAGCGTTTTTCGTTGTCGGCACTGTTTGTGCGTTTGTTGATTAAACAAGCGCCGCATCCATTCTTTAATTGACATTTTCCGTGACTCGACAATACCGCACTCACCGTCAACGGCCGCATGAAGAATGGGAAACTTCCTTCTATGCGTGTTGTTTTATATGGTTTTCATATTTTCTCTCTGCGTGTTCGCACTCACATCAATTTAACCCATCGCATCGCGATGATACTCACCAGCAATGATTTCGTCAGTCGGCAAACTTTTCCAGCTACATTTTCTTCGGACTACAATGCTTGTTGTTCTCGTAACGAAATGCTTTTATTTCCGTTGCAATGACATTTCACTCTTTGTTGTTTTTGTTTCTCATATTTGTGCATTATTACAATAAGTTGTTAGTTATCAAGTATTTAAATGTGTGAGACTTTTTCTTGATTCAATATTATGTATTCAACGTTATAAAATAACAAATTATTATTTTTTTTACCTACTTGTGTTTGTTATGAAGTTTGTGTATTTTTTCATAAAGACACTTTGCAACTACCATGGTATCAATACATGCATCTTTGTGCACAGCTTTCTCATTGCACTCTTTGACAAACGTTTCAATTTCAGGGTGTTGGTCTGATTTCTCCCGCATCGTGTAGATATCAACATATTTTGCATCGAATAAGTTCTCTTCATTCAGGACGTGCAACTTTTTCAAAATACACCGCAGTAAGCAAGCTTTAGATTCATCATGTAGCAAAACATCTAGTTGAGTGTTCTCTTCAGTTGGCCAAGAGATTTTAGTTTCATCCACACATTGCTTAATATTGATATTAAAAATGTTTTTATCGAACATGAAACACATACGAAACAAGGATGCACGTTTACAAGCATCTTGAATTTTGGGTGAATTACATTTTTGGACATACTTACGATCGGCAGGCAAAACTTTTGAAAGCATTGTTTCGTTTTTTTCATTAAATACCCCAATTTTTTTCAGCATACACAGTGATAAACAATTTATATCTTTATGATTGTGGTCCTTTAAGTCAATATTATACTCCTTAACACATTGACTAATGTGGCTTGTTTCAACCATACACATATTTGTATCATGAGCACGTTGACATGGGTGTTTTTTTATATTTTTGCTATAACATTTGGCCATATCTTCCTTATCTGTAGGGCTTAATTTGGCTGATGCTTTAAGTTCCCCATTCTTGTCTAGTATTTGTAAAAAGGTCCATTTACATTTCACATAACACAAATTGAATTTCATATCCTTTAAATTATTTGGCGTATATCCTAAATCCTTAGCACATTTTTCCTGCATTAATACGTTGCCAACACAAGTATGATACATTTTGGCCCGTTCGCAAGATTCCAAATGTTTGAATTCTTCAAAACATTTTCGTGCTTCATTATATATCGGTTCATTTTTCGGTGCATTATATTGACCATCTTTTGAAATTGTTCCCGTCTTACTGTAAACACAGGCATAATAACAACGACGTCCTTCATCATCGTCCTTCTTCTTACATTCTTCGACAATTTTTTTAGCTCCTTCGCTTGGGTTTGTCTAAGTATCAATAACGTCAATTTTTAAATAAATTTTAAAAAATAATACCTATACTTACTTTTACAAAGGCACAGATGCACAAAAGTATTATGAATCGTATCATTTTGAACCAAATTCTACCAACGTTCACACTGGATGTGAGATTTATCTAAACTAGCGACTTTTATATGCAATAAATCATATCAAATTTAATTTGTTGTTATGATATTTATTGCATACGCTACCTAATTTGCAAATAAATAGGCAACTTATTATTAAGGCTAAACACTATGTTTTGATTTGCTGTCTAAAGTGGAACAAATGGATATCACATGATTAGTAGCTATTTTTTCAAAAATTTGATTACGCGTTAACACGGATTCATAATACGTTAATACCGCGAATATAATATCTTGACAGTGAACACTTAATTTTATATTGAGGTATCTCATTGTCTTATACACTTTAGATTAATGGATTCGTAAGAAGAATGCAAATTGACAAATAAGGAATACATTTTCTTATATATAACCACGTTTATTTAAACATTTAAATTAATTCTAGGGTATTCGCTATGTATATTTGCAATTAGTACATGATCATATCACGAGCAAGACTTTCGACCAACAATCCTTCGACAAGTATATTCAATATTTAATGGGGTTTGAAATAATTACTGGTAACAATTTCTTACCCCAGGATATTTTTACTGATATGAAACAATTTGATATGATGCATATTGATATTTATAAAATTAGTAAGAACCTATAAAATATTTTAAATATTATCAAATTACAATGTATATTTTCACAACTATTACAACATTTAACCAAACAATGTTATATTATTTACGTGCTTTTGTTTTAATTTAAGTATTTTAATATAAATACAATTTGTAATTACTATCGCATCAGCGCATGCGTCCTTACGAAGTACTTTTTGATTGCATTCTTCAACGAGTGTTTCAGTTATTGGGTTTGGTTCATCACCGGCCATCAAGTACAAATCAACATAACGTACATCCAGTAAATTCTCATCATTCAGCACATGTATTTTTTTCATCACACATTTTACCAAGCAATCTTTAGATTTAGTTTCTATCATGGCGTGCATTAGAGCTTTTCCTTTGGTTGGCCAAACGAGATTAATTTCATCTGTACATTGTTTGATGAAGATATTTATATGATCCGAATTCATTAAGAAACACACTCGAAACATGGACGCTTCTTTACATTTATCTGAATATACGCTTGACATTTTATGACATCTTGCAGCAAACTTACGGACGGAGGGCTCAAAATGTAAAATATTGAATTGATCTTCTCTATTATACATTCCAATTCTTTTCAATAGACACCATGATAAACAATCAATCTGTTTATGATTGTGATCGTTGACATCAATTTTAAGCTGCATGGCGCATGCACGTATAGTATTTCTAGTCTTTACGCAATAATTTGTTTTATAAACGCGTTCGCATGAGGGTTCTTTACTAAATTTTTTATAACAATTTTGTAAATCTGTTCTGTAGTCATAGGGTATATGAGATATTACAAGATCTCCATTCTTGTTGACTATGTTTACCATATTCCAGCGACATTTTGCATAGCAGCGGTCCTTGTGCATATTTTCTCTATCATGCTCATCGTATCCCAATTCTTTGGAACATCTTAATTCTTTTATTTCCTCATCTAGGCATGCATGAATCTTCTGTTCACGTGCGCAAGTTACGTTAAAATCTTTCAATTTTTCATAACATTTGACAAAAATCCTGTTTTCTGGATGGTCCTTTTGTGAAATTAATTTACCATCTTTTGTCAATAATCCAGTTTTAATGTACAAACATCGATAGAAACATTGAAAATTTTGTGCATGTTGATCCACACAATCGTCCCGGACGGTTCGAAGAACGTCTGTAAGTTGGTCGGCCTATAAATTTCCTGGGTTATTTTACAATAATTAATATTTGTTTTATACTTACATTTACAAAAACAAAGTGACATAGAAGACTTATGAATTGTATCATTTTGAGTTTCTAACAGCGATGAGAGTCGATTCACAAATTTTCGTAAACGAACAATATTTATATGTTTTTCAAATTTAATTTATTGTTATTTTATTTATTGCATACGTTATCTAACTTGTAAATAAACAACTTATTATTAACGGTAAATGCTCTGTTTTTCGGTTTGTAATGGAGCCTGCGTTTTAATAAACCATTTTAGATATTGGATACAACATATTTTCAATTATTATCACAATTGTGCACAATTTTCTCACTGCAACATGATTCACCTAAATTAGGAATTTATATCGAATAAATGTAGGTATATATAATAACTGGTAATTACACCTTCTCACCAGAGAATTTGGCAAACATGATAAGTGTTTATTAGCAAGTTAATCACTTTGTATCTTTAAACACTAAATCATAATGGTAAATGCGATAAATATCAAATGGCAACTGAACAAAACATAGAAATCAAGTAGTCTTCGTATCAACACTTGACAAATACAGACAAAAAAACCATTCCTGTACCCCTCTGCATAAATATTATCTAATTATACCTATATATTATTAAATAATGTCCTTAAATTATGATAAAATTTTCAAAACTGGTTTTAATATTTGTATTTGTAATTTAAGATTTAAGTAATTATTGAAAACGGATTGAGAAATTCTACTTGATGGAGTAACTAACTATTTAAATGAATTATATTACCCGACAATTTATTTTTACGAAAATTTTTTAAATTTGCTATTACCATAAATACTTCTGCGTGAAGTATTATTTATACAGTCTTGAACAATGATTTCAATTTCAGGGCTTTTTGCAGCTTCGTCCAACATAACTCCGTAAGTGAATCTTCATAAAATCGGCAGTACGTACAGTATCTTCACTTGGGCTTGTGATTTCAGTCTCATAGGTAGATTGTTTAACGTATTACAAAATGAGAGAAATGGAACAGAAATAAAGATGCTCTTTCGTATGCAGTTAATTCCATGCATGATTGAATGAGATCAATCAAATGTATGCTTAGATGATTCAATATTTGGAAGGATTATTTCATTTTGTTTTCTTTGTTTATACCACCTAATAATTTCGAAAACACATCACCACCCAATTGTTCTAATATTGTGCCCGCCGCCTCCGTGTGCATCATCATTCCGGAATATTTGAGCGGATTTGATATATATTTCCGAAGATCCTCTTAGCGTAGATTTCGCAATTGCTGCGTCCAGAAAATCACCGTTTAGAGTCAGTATTCCGTCCATAATAAACACACATTGCACAAGACATTTACGATTGAGGTCATTAGGATTCGATGCGTCAATCTTTAATTTGTATGCACATATCTTTCTAATTCAAAGCTATAATGATTATATAAAGTATTATTATTAGTGGGGAGTGAGTTAACTATTTGCTACAAGACGAAAAGTACAATTGGCAGCAAATTTTCATTGCATCATGAAAAGTTTATTTGTGTACTAGCAATAGAATAATTACGAATCATCAATCATACACTATAGTCAACTACTATACATAACTTACATTACTCTTTAGTAAATTTAAAAAAGACATGAATAGTATTACACACAAATTATTTATATTTAAATAATATTTATCAGTTTAGTCATATTAGTTATGCACATTCGAATGCTGTGAGTGGAGTTTTTCAGTTTAGTTTTAGTTTATTGCTAGTCAAATTTTGAAATCGATATTATTTTAAAGAAATCTTACTCGTCATACATACATCTACGATAAACAGTTGCACGTCTACATTCCGCGTAATGTCTCGCAGTCTCAAAACAAGCTATTACCTTTTCTCGTAGGGGAATAGAAAAAAGTGTAGCCACCAATTCACTATTTTTGTCAAATTCGCCAATTGTAGTCATTACACATGTTGGAAGGCATTGTTTTGTTTCCAGTCTAGACATCGCCAACTTACATTTCTCTTCTGCTATCAAGCGTTGAAGACAGGCGTAAAATAATTCTTGACGAATGCAGTCTTCAGTTTTTTTATATTTTTTAGCACATTTGAAATATACTTTCCATTCCATCTCAACTCCTCCTACTTCCAGAAATTCACCATTTGGAGTGAGTTTTTTCATAGCAATTAACATACATTTGATAAAGCATTTACGGTTTGGGTCATCATAGTTAAACATATCGTAGCCTACTTTTTTTGCGCATATTTTACCACCTGAAAAGTCACTATAACATTTGTGGTATTTTTGTACATTTTCACATTCTTCCAAACTGGCATATGCTTTGCTACAGAATGAAGCAATTTTTCTGTCGTCCTCCACATATCTTTCAATATGCATTTTGCCATCTTTCGTTATTACCTTATGTTTCTCATAAACGCATTTAAAAAGACATTCCGGACGTGTATTTTTTTGGCACTCTCTCCAATATATCATAAGTTGTTGGTTTAACATTGCCTAAATTTCATTAGATTTACATAAAAGTGACATTTTTAATCAATACTTACTTCAACGACTGAAGCTATAAGTGCTATTATTAGTAGTGGCTTCATCGGGACGTTAAATGCAAAATCAGTAAACGTTATTTTGTTGTGAGGCTGTTTAGCTGCAAGTACCTTTATCAGTACGTTAGCAAAATACATTTGACGCGTATTTATTCGTGCCATAAAAAGTTACATGAAAAGTATGGCGGTTCAAATATAGTAATTATGAATCATTACTCATTGATGTAAGTATTAAAATATTTAACCTGAATTGCTTTTTAATAAAGTTAAAAACACATTTTTTCAATAAATATATTATGGAGAATAATATGATATGACCAAATGAAAAAGATCAAAATAGCGTAATAAGTAGCCTTTGCTAGGTTTATTTTATACCATGTTTTAATCGTTTGGTGTGTAAAAATGACATAATAAATTAATTTTTATTACAAATTAATTTTAGGTAATTGAATGATCTGTTGTTCAATTTTATATTTTTCATTTATTTTGATTATGACCATACTTAATAAATACCAGCTTTCTTGTTGCAAATATTCAAAATTACTGACAATTAAGGTGAATTCTTTGAATGGAAGAAATAAAATATCTATTCTTTTTCAATATTTATTGTATTGAATAATCAACATAGCTTACAATTTTATTCATCATACATGCATTTGCGATATGCATTTGCACGTTTGCAATCATCGAATTTCCTTACTGTCTCAAAGCAAGCAATTGCCTTTTCTCGTAAAGGCATGCTAAAGAATTGATCATAAAGTTGAGCATCTAAAGTAAATTCACCCGAATTGATCAGCACACATGCTGATACACAATGCGTTGATTGCTTTTCTAATAATTGGCGCTTACATATAATTTCAGATCCCAAATGTATTCTACATGCATTAAATAATTCGAAACGCATGCAATCGTCTCCATTCTTATATTTCCGAGCACATGTCATATAAATTTTCCGCCTGGTATCTCTTTCAGGTACTACAAAAAATTCATATCTCCCAGTGATTTGATTAGTGTTGCGTAAGATGCATTTTATGAGGCATTTACGTTTTGGGTCGTTACTATTTAGCAAATCAAATCCTAATTTTTTAACACATTTTCTGCCATGCCATATACCCGAAATACAAGAGCTGAACATTGCTATTCGTTTACACGGTTCCAAACTTTTAGTTTGTTCGTAGCAATGTCTAACAAACTTTTTATCTTCTTCAACATATTTTTCAAGATGCAATTTACCATCTATGGTGACGACTCCCTATTTCTCAAATATGCATTTAAGAATACATTCACGAGGTACCTCCTTCTCGCAAACGGGCCATAGTCTTGATATTTGCCCTCCGTTAAGTCCCTACGAATTGTTTATGTTTTAATTTCAGCAGCACATAATCTATATTTGCGTACATTAGCTGTTGCAAGAAGAAGTATTGTTATCAACGCTTTCATTGCGAATGTACTTGAAGTACTGACTTGCACTTTTGTTTACAACTGAATTTCATGTGACTGTGTTTTGTATCTGAGCACTAACTTAACTATATTTATACGTTTATCCAACATGATTTACCTAGGCAGTGTCTGCATAATGATGCAATTATGTTCCAATAACAATAGATTTGGAATGAATATGGTTTGAACTCAGAACAACATATAATAGGAATAGGTAGGACAAATGAAACACCCTTAAAAAGTTTTATTAAAAATGAATATGTAGTATAATATCAATAGAAACATACTATGAGGCATAACCTATATTCTATGCAATTTAAGTTTTCAATCAACTTTTTACTGGTAATAATCAAGTGGTTGGTGGTAATAATATTTTATTTTATCTCAATTATTTTTGTGAGTGTTATACTAACAAGTTTATTTTTAATATGCATATTCTATATCCCTACTAATATTTAACTCTAATAGTAGTTAATAATATAATTGAAATCAAGATACAATTTTAATAACATTTTATATATATTAATTGTCAGTTTCATTATTCTTTGAATAGCTATTGCTAAGAAGGTATCTTAGTTTCTTTTGAACCGAAATGAAACATTTAATTTTTTTAACATATTTGTTGCATTAAATAATCAACGTAGCTTACAGCTTTATTCATTATACATGCATTTGCGATAAGCATTTGCACGTTTACACTCATCGAATTTCTTTACTGGCTCAAAGCAAGCAATTGCCTTTTCTCGTAAAGGCATTGTGAAAGTTGAAGCGTAAAGTTGACCATCTAGTATAAACTCACCCGAATCGATCATCACACATGCCGAAACACAATTCGTTGATTGGTTTTTTAGTAATTGGTCTTTGCATACCAACTCAGATTCCGAACGGCTTAAGCACTTGTTAAATAATTCGTAACGAAAGCAATCGTCTCCATTCTTATATTTTCGAGCACATTTCATATAGGCTTTGCTAAAGGCATCTATTTCAGGCATTACAAGAAATTCATATTTCACTGTAACACCTCTGTTATTACGTAAGATGCATTTTGCTAGGCATTTACGTTTTGGATCATTGAAATTTAGCAAGTCGAATCCCAATTTTTTAACGCATTTCTTGCTATCCCATAAGTGCAAAATACAAGAGTGCAACATTCTTACTCGTGCGCACGGTTCCAACTGTTTAACGTGTTCGTAGCAATTTATGAGAGATTTCTGATCTTCTTCAGGGTACATTTCAGTATGAAATTTACCGTCTTTGGTGAGGATTTCATATTTTTCATAAACGCATTTGGGAATACAGTCTTGACGTACCTCCATCTGGCATACAGTATAAAATTTCTGAATTTGTTCATCAGTAAGTCCCTACAAATTGTTTACGTTTATTTAATTTCAGCAGCACATCTATACTTACATACATTAACTGTTACCACAATTACTGTTATTATCAAGACATTCATCGCTGATGAGTCTGAAATACTCAGTTGAGTTTTTTGATTATAATTGAAAGCTGTGTGGTTCTTTATTGATATCTGAGCACTAACTTGACTATATTCATATGATTTTTCAACACGCGAATAATTAACTTATTTATTGGTAATATCAATTAGGAATTGTGACAACTACAATAACACATTTATATTCAAACTAAATCCATTTTTAAATGCATTAACAACACGTTTTCAATAAATATATTTTAAACTTGGAATTTAGAATTTGAAGTATTATTAAATTTATAAAAACATTTTTACATATGAATGTAATTTTGAAGATTTAATTCATTTTCTAATAGTTATATAGGTAGATGATTCTGTACATAATAAGTTGTCCATAGTAATTAATGTATGGTAGATAAACTTTTGATCAATTTCTTTTTACTTTTATTATTTTAAACAGCACTTTATCTACAGTTGCATTGATTAACTATTATTACTACAAGAATAACACTGAAGATTATAACAAATAATTTGTCTCTTTTTTGGAATTTGAATTTTAAAAAGCTTCTCTTTACTTGTTTATTGTATGGTTATTAATTAATTTCTGTATAATAACGCAATGATATTCAATTTATTTTTAATGTAATTTATTGTGTATATCAACTGAAGACATTTGTACTTTACATAAATATTCTCTCATATTGTTTATCCTAAAAATGTGAAAAATGATAATCATGAGCAATTTTACTTGTTGTTACCAACTAATTGTTTCCCTTCGGTACGTAATCGGCATTTTCTCAAATTAGTTGATGCATTTCCGATAAAATGCTGAAATGTTATAGTACAAACGCTACGATTTCAGTGATATAGTATAATTAAATTAATTTTTTTCGATAAGAAAATGTATGTTTTTTCAAAAGTTCGAATCAAGCTATGGCCTTTTAATTTAATTAAATGATAGTTAATTATATATTTTTCCTTCATTTTTGATCGTTACTACAGCTTTCTTTTCACAAATGTTCCAAATTATTTTATTGGCCTTAAGAATTTTAAGTATGGTGATGTGGGGCAAGTCTACTCCTAAGAAGGTATCTTTGAATGGAAAAAATAAAATATCTACTAATTTTACCATATTTATTGTACTGAATAATCCGCACAGCATACATTTTTAAATATCATACATGCATTTGCGATATTCATTTGCACGTTTGCACTCGTCGTATTTCTTTACTGACTCAAAGCAAGCAATTGCTTTTTCTCGTAAAGGCATCGTATAGTATGGAGGGTATAGTTGACCATCCAAAACAAACTCACCCGTACTGCTCAGTGCACATGCTGACACACAATTGGTTGATTGGTTTTGTAATAATTGGCGCTTGCACATAATCTCAGACTTCAAGAGTGTTGTACAATTGCCAAATAATTCGTAACGAAAGCAATCATCTCCATTATTATATTTCCGAGCACATGCCATGTACAGTTTGTTGGCGAGATTTGTTTCAGGTAATACTAAATATTCATATTTTCCAGTGATTTCTCTATTATTGCGTAATATGCATTTAACGAGGCATTTACGTTTTGGATCATCAGCATTGATCAAATCGAATCCTAATTGTTTAACACATTTCTTACTCTGCCAAAAAATCGTAATGCAAGAGCTAAACATCGATATTCGTCTGCATGGCTCCACATTTTTATTTTCTTCGTAGCAAATTTTAATCGCTTTTTTATCTTGTTCAATATATTTTTCAAGGTTCAATTTACCATCTTTCGTGATGATTCCATATTTTTCAAATACGCATTTGTAAATACAGAGACCACGTGCCTCCTTCTCGCATATCGGCCACGCTGCTTTTAATTGCCGTTCTGTCAGTCCCTACGAATTCTTTATGTTTTAATTTCAGTAGTATATAATCTATATTTACGTACATTAACTTTGGTACAAAGAAGTATTATTATCAGCGCTTTTATCACGAATGCACTTGAAGTACTCACTTGCATATTTTTTTATTACAATTGAATTTGATGTGACTGTGTTTTGTATCTGAGTACCTACTAACTTAACTATATTTAGGTGGTTTTCCAGCATGCAAATTGTTCATTATTTTTTGATTATATGAATAACCTAGGTAGTGTGAGAAAAATAGCGCAATTATTTTTAATGAATTTGCAGCATGTCCTCGATTAATATTAAATAATTTCAATTAAATAATTTCAAACTTTTATTACTAAATTCGCAAAAACATTTTTATGATTCCCCATCAGTGTTAAAAGTTTCATGTATTTAAATAAGACGATTTAATTGATTTTCTAATAGTCATATTGGTATGTGATTCAATCAATCCCAGTACGAGATGCTTACCATATTCATAGCAGGTGTACCAACTCAGACTATTCATTTGAACTAAATAGGAATAAATAAATTTGTACATTTGAGGTGTTGTGATACAAAAACTTGGTTGGGTCTTTACGTTTTGGGTCTTCGGCATTTAGAAATGGAATCATTGTCTTTTAACATTTCTTACTCTCCAATGGATAAAATGTTGAAGGCACATACCTATATATGATAAACTATAAATAATACTTCTATTATTTATAGGACTTAATCGGATCTAATCTATACTTGCATTCATTAACTGTTGTTACTATAAGAATTGTTATACTGGAGATTATATTAAAAAATTTTACTACAGATCAATTTAATTTTCGATGCCTCAATCCTGACATCAGGGTGGGTAGGTGGGAGAAGGAATGGCAGCAGATATGGAAACTAAAGGGTTGCAAGAAGAAGAGTGAGAAGACTGGTTTGGCTGGAAATTGGGCATCGGAAATCGAAAATAGCCTTTATATATAAATTGTTTATCATTGTTAATATTACAACTCTCTAGGTTATAATTAAAAATTCGCTATAACTCTTCTATAATATTTCTTTTTTGTGCAAATAGTTAACTAGTTTATTGGACCCTTATTAATTAATTAGGCACGTTTTCATGATAACACAACTATGTTGAATAATTTTTTAATATTTATTGGCTCAATGTCTGTTAGCAAACCATTGATTGAAATAAATTGGTAAAATCCTACGTTCATCTTTATGAATAGACTCTCTATACACGCATTTACGATACTCGTCAGCAAGTTTACATTTTTTGAAACCCATAGCCGACTCGTAGCAACTAGCTGCTTCACTTCGATAGGAAATTGGTATATTCGCAAATTTTAGTTCATACTTGTCTGATAAATCACCTAGATTTTCTAATGCACATGCGGAAATGCAATCAGCATTCGGCGTTTTTGCTAACTTCTGTTGACAGAAAATCTCAAAACTACTAAGGGTTACGCATGCGTTATATTTACTTATGTGAGTACAAGTGTCCTCACTTCTGAATTTTTCAAAGCAGACATGGTCAATAAGTTGAGAAGCCGGATTGAGCTTAGCTCCATTAAGTTCTCCCCTTGGAGTAAGTACATCACGATCCATCAATATACATCTTTCAGCACATTTTCTTCTTGGGTCATCGGGATTGTTTAAACTATACCCTATTGCTTTTGCACATTTCTCTTCACTAGATTTTGTGTGCATGCAAACCAAGTATTCATATGCACGATTGCATGGTGGCAAATCTTTCTTGAGTTCGAAGCATTTTCTTGCGTGTTCCTTTTCACTATCCGGATATAACGCTGCACTGAATTTTCCATCCTTGGAAATGATTCCTATTTTGTCAAGGATGCAACGGTATATACATTGTTCCTTCAGTTTATCATATAATCGTGAATTTACACCTTCTTCTTTTCGACAAATTTCTCTATATTTTCGCATATCCATAGTTGGATTTGCCTAAAATTGCCATAAACCCAAGAATAGCAACATATAATTAATTAATTCATACTTACATTAGCTATGCTTAAAAATAGACTTAATAATGAAAATATTTTCATCTTTTTTGAAATTTTTGATCAGTTTACAACCAATGCTAAATCATTAATGTGCTATAAACGTAGAATTGTATTCGTAATGTGACTTAACGTTATTTGTAATTTAACAATAACAATAAACAGTTTTGACACAAATATCTAGCAGTAAACAAAAATATTTGTATCATTCGTATTTTTTATTCCAGGTATGTAATAAAATTAAATATTAATCGCAGAGTTCCTAGACTCAAAATCTTGTTGGTGCACGTTGTCAATGCGGAGGCGTATTAGGATT
Source organism: Anaulacaspis nigra (assembly GCA_030264675.1). Taxonomy (NCBI): domain Eukaryota; kingdom Metazoa; phylum Arthropoda; class Insecta; order Coleoptera; family Staphylinidae; genus Anaulacaspis; species Anaulacaspis nigra. The sequence continues at coordinate 10,948 of JARJDV010005422.1, read as the reverse complement.
AATCACTTTCTTAATGCGCTTGCTAGCTGCTTTGTATTCATCAGCATCAACGAAATGTTGGAAGGAAAAGCGCCAGCGCAATCCTACTCGACTCTTCATGGAGCCTGGAAAACCTTAAAATACTTCTTGAGCACGATGCCACGTTTGTTTAACGCTGCCTAATCGCCTTTTGGATGATTACTTCTTGGCTTTTCCACTCTCGATGCTCCGGTTTGTTTGTCTTCGTATTTATTTGGTTTTTGATTAGTCAATGCTTTTTGCCTTATCTAGTTTACGAGGATTTTTAATTATATGCGTTTATAATTCCTCGAGGATAAGCATTTTTATTTTTATTTCTATGCACATAAGATAAATCTCGATTCTTTTTAAAACTGCTCTATCTGCAAGATGGTAAAGGATATCATCATTGAATTTATTCATTACAAAAGTCACTAAAATTAATTTCGATTCCTCGAACTAAAATAACTCGGCTTAATAAATCGAACCAAGTCCGATTCTGGTCGCTGCTATAACTATTAAAACGTCTTGCATAAACAACATGCTTCTGCTCTTCGAACGACTTAGTCTAGAATAACAAATTCACGAAATAATTTAATGATTGGAATGTACATTAAGAAGTAATCTTTCCGTCTCCGAATGACATGCCAGTGCAATGTGACTGACTCTTAAGACGGATGAAATGGAAATCAAAGAGCAAACAGTAAAATAATTTAAAATAGTCGCGCGTTATCAGCGTATGGAAATTATGAAATAAGACATGATTATTGATGGCGTACATAAATCTCGCGCTATCAACGCACCCGCTGACAGTTTCAATTACGATAAAAGAAGACATTAAGAGACGGGAGTCCCCTTGTTTCATTTCCCGTACGTAGTACGTTCTTAAAGGATTTTCTCTGTCGTTCGCATTTACAATTCGTCCATAAATATATCTCCAACGTGTATATATATATATTTCAATTTACTTGCTGATACATTAGCACTGTTTTCTTTGCGGCCGGCTTTCTTCGTCCTCTTCGTTCTTTTTTCTTCGACTTACCAGTAGCGGAAACCGCGCGTAGCGGCAGTTGCACTAAGATAGCGCTTAATAGTGCGGAGACAACAACAAGAAGTGCACGAGTGCACAAGAAGACGACAAAATTTTAAAGAAAACAAAGACCAAAACGACTTTAAAGTCTTGCATACAGAATATGAAGAAACAGGACAACATTTAGAAGAAGAAGAAGGAAACTGTTAGTAATTTACGATGTTCTAATCTCGTACTTCTACTTTCTAATTACTTTTGTGTGTTGATGAACGCATCGTATATGGAAACAAATAGAAATTCAAGAGAAAGACGTTGACAAATAAAGTAGCTTAAGCTACTTTCGGAAACGGTAAGTCTAATAATTTAATTTTCACCTTTTCCTACAACATTATTGCCGTCGGTAACATTGCTGTGTAAATGTAAACGATAATGAAAATTAATAAATTCTTAATAGCATACTGATTAGACTGAGGAAACTATGTGAAAGACAGTAGTGTATAAATTATTTCAGGATATCGACCACTTCGGACGTGCGCGACTCATTAAACTCGCACTCGACAGATGGGAAATTTGGGCAACACTAATTAATCGAAGCAATTAAGAAGTTATGGCAGCTTAACATTATTATCGTTTCGGGATGAACGATTGTATATCGAATTGTGGATTTGCCATCGGAATGGATCTCGGTGCGTATTATTTCCGGGTTCGCTTTTACGAGTTGGCCTCATATTGTGCAGCAATTGTATTAGAATGCGATAGGGCTAGAAAAATGCACTTTACGATCGCGGTATGGACGAACGTGGAATTAATTAATATTATTGTGATTTACAGCCGTGTGTGCTGCGCTGGCGCTCGCAACGTTGCGAATGTAATGAATTGACCAATTATCGTTTTGTTTATTATGCAAATTTGCCGCTCCAACGCGCAATTATGATGGGCTTTTGTTCGCCGTGTGTATCACCGCACTCAATGATGATACCGGCGATCGTAAGCGCCGAAAAGAAATTACGACGATGTAATGAGTGTTTTACCGTTTGCGCAAATGTGCATGCTGCCCGCAAGCCGTCCGTGCTAGCCGCTCGCTCGCATGTCATTTGCATTTGATTAGGTTTAGCTGCATGCGGCCAAATTTGGATAAATATGCATTAGTGCAGTTTCCGCATCTGCGTAGGTGTTTTGTACAATTAATATTTCTATGGCTTTAATTTGAATTTGTTGCAGCAATTCCTGCTGCAAATCATAATGATGAAGCAGTGAATCACAAGATATACTATGATTGCAGCAAAAACTGCGCACCCTCTGACGAGGGTAGCACATTGAAATTGATGAATTGACACATTATAACAGCGCACATATGAAAAGGTGGCTCTTATTCTCCTACAAGCCCAGAAGGCGCGCGTAGGGAACGCACAAGAATGCGAAAAATCCTGATTTATGACTTTGCATCCAGGAAACGATGCAGCCGATAAATGAAGTAACTTAATTTCAGCGGCAGGGAGCACCAAATTAGCCAAGCACATAACACCTAAGCAACTAACTCAACATGCCACGTATAATTGGAAGAAACATCAAACAGGTTTTCGTATAGATCGCTCCCTTAGATATCATAAACGCGGAAGATTGCTCTCGCTTTCATGCTATTTATTTTAGGAATCCAATCGCGCATCCCTGCATCGAGGGAAAGGAAATAGATAACAAAAAGCTGCCTCTACATGCTTGATTGTTCATTTCGATAACAATTCTCCATAACGTCGCTCTCGTTTTCAGAATTGTTATCATTGCCAGATGGCATTGACCACAGGGTGCGCGCTTATCGATGAAGGCGATGGAGTAACGATCGTTGGCATAATTGTTCCTCATCACGTAATGCGTTATCCCTAATTCGCTTCTACCCAATGCACGCGTCTCTTGGACGTTCAATCGTAATTCCATTGCGCTGCGTGGAACGTGCACGCCACACACGCCACGTGGAGCATACGTGCCTTTTCAATCATCATTTACCTTTGTGGGCGCTCTTCACTAACACGATGACTATTCAATCATGAGTATGACAATTGTCATGATGACTATGCATATTTTTCTCTTGTTAAACTTTACTTTATTACGTAATTACTAGTTAAACATTCCGAAAATTCAATTAGAATTTATTAAAATTCATACAATTGGAGTGCAACGCGAAAATTACAATTTACGTATTGATCAAGGGTGCAAAAGCGGAGTGGGAAATCGGAGAGCAATTTGATTATATCGATGCTCGAATGCATACTGGACAATAGTGGCAATAATAACATTTCAACTTGAGCGATGCATGCCGTTTGGGGGCAGCAAGTGCAATTGCATCCGCTGCCCCCTCTCTGCTGCATTGTCATTGCTATTGTCTGCTGCCTGCACCCAATGCAATCCATACATTATCTAATTAACTAATAATGCATTTGTATTGCGCGCGTAGAAGTGTACGTGTGCGACGACTAATGTCCCGGAGTAATTAAAATTGTATCGCCCACGCTCTCGTACGAACTGCACTTTAATTTTGTTATGAACTCGCGCAAGAGAAACACATTCATCTATTGTTGTTTAATTCCACACGCATGGAATTAATGCATGTTTGGGTTTCGCGTTTAGGGAAATTATGTCTGGTTTAACTGTTAACTACACCTAGGGAAAACAAACCCTTCCTCGAGTATCGCATATGAAAATATCATTTAAAAACCAATTCAAAAAAAAAGACAAATTGCAAGCAATCATTTCAAGCGAAAATAAATAAAACTATTTAAGTGACATAAGAAATGTGAGTACTAGCTATATTCCCGGAAGAAATGAACTTTTACTGTTGTTGTTACCGGAGTAAAAGAACTTTAAAGAAGAAGAGTGCAAAATTGTTTGCTTGTTCTTCTTTGGCGTAAGCAGTCTGCGAGCAGTTGTTCGTTTGTGAAATCAAAATCAAAATAGATTTATGGGCCTTCTGGGAGCAAGGGTGGCGGCAAGCGTGCTGTAAACAAAATCCAGAGACAAACAAACGTTCCATGCAATTCGCATTTCAATTGCAAACAATCGCGCGCATAAAACGCAACGACTGAGGTCAAACATTTTGATTCTAATTGAAACATCCTGGCCTGTGCTCTCAATGTAAAAATATGTTCGTTACTATTCGTATGCATGCGCCGTGCTCGTCTGCATTCATAGCTCATTAACTTTTTTACGGCGCGCGCGTATGATGCGCAAAGAATTTATTTACGTCCGGCACTGCGCAAAACTTCCAAACAAAGAATTCAAATATTTATCCGACTACATCTTATCGTCGGCTGGTATCTTAGCGAAGACATTGCTTGAGACATTGTTGCTGCGCCAAGAAGCTGAAGAAGCACAATTTACGCTTCGCGCAACAATTGCGGAAGTTATTACAAGCGATGAATTCAAATTCATAGAATATTTTATACCTCCGCATTTTATACCGGCGCTCAATTGTGGGTCCTTTGTGCGCGTGTCTCACGCGTACGGTTGAATGATATAATCCGATGGAAATGGAATTTTGATCGAATTACGGCGCGCTTGTTTTCAATAAAAGTTTCATCTTTGAACTGCCCGATTCACACCCTCCGATATTTTTATCAGCCACCGCGTGTGCAGGTTTAAATGCGTCGCGCGTGCTGCAGCAAATATAAAATCAATGTGCTTTTCGGTATTGATGGCATTTGCAAGGGGATTAAAACACCCCCGGAGAGGGACTCGTCCGCCTGCCTGGTTTTAATCTCTTGAACATCGATGCCTGCGCTGCTTTTTCCGGCTCGTCAATTGAATTTTTTCCATGCTGGATGGATTGCTCATTGGGCTTCTCTCGACGCGCATCGCTGCATTACGTTTTCGGACGACGAGAATTCATCATCATCCCGCTTCGAATTGCGTTGATAAAGTTTACGTTTATTGGAGAATTATTGAGCTTGCCGTGGGTATTACTCATCTTTGAACGTTAATACATGGAAAAAATGTGATAAAATGTTGAGAATTCTCATAAATATAACACACGTCTATTTCAAAACTCATTAACAAAACCGCCCTTCTTAATGGAATCTGAAAACTTCCGGTTGGAGACGCATCCGTGCATGACAAAACCCCTATTAAGATATGAAACATTGAGTTTAGCGATCATCGTTCCCAGCGCTCCCGGGTTGTAAATGATGATTACAAACCGCATTTATGATTACACATGCAAGGGTTCCAGCGACGTCTGCATGCTTCCCATCGAATTGTGCATAAGTCAGCGCCAATTGCAAGAGGTGCTTCCGGTGGTGGTTGGCTGTGCACCTCGGGGTGCGATCCAAGGGCTGGATGCACTAATGAGCGGTGCGGCCTCTTCGTGGGTTGACCAGTCTAGTCATAACCCAATTAGTCCCACAAAACATGTGTACCCGAAAGCGGGCGCGCACCCAAAACCCATAAAACGATGCACTTGTTTTACGATATGTATAACGATGCGACGCGACGGCGAAGCGTTTGGGACGCACCGACTATTTAATAAGTCATTAGTGAGTGACCCCTTTCCTGGGCGGTGCATTTTTGCCGCTTTACAGTAGCGGAAACGTTTTATGTTCTACCGGCCTATTGATAGTGCCCCGCAACGCATTACATGTTTAATAATAATGTTAGCTGCTCGTAGCGCTAACTCGAGCAGATTTCTTCGAGCGCCTCGAGGACGAAAAAGTTGCGCGCACGCGGATCAAAGCAACGACGCTCTCGGATGTTATTAAATCAGTTTTACTTATATTACCTTAGTGTATAAAGTGCTCGTAAATTATTAATAATATCGGTAATAAAATGGTCGGCAAAGCAGTTCACGCATTTGCTTTTGCCATCGAAGTTAACGGCCAAACAGAGAAAGTGAATGAGTGAAGAGGTTTCATTTACATCGAAACGAACTACACCACTTTTATGCGTTTGCGTTTGCACTGTTGCGTTTTACAACTACCAATCTTACAAACGGGACGAGTGATTTCTCAGCTCGTACGTGTTTATACGCGAAGGAGCCGGATCGATTGCACTCAAGATCGCGATAAGACGTTTGTTCGATGTGCAACGCGAGCACCATAAACTTTATTATTTTAATTGTGCGAAAGACGCGCATATTCGCGACCGCATGCACTCGTCGTCATTCCTGCGTTTGCAATTTCAAGAATTAAAACGCGTTCACATTCGTCCGTAATTGTTTTATCGAATAATAAAATGCAAGCAACTTTAACGAGTTGACTGATTATAACACTCGGAGAGAATCTAAGGAAATCTTAAAAATCTTTGCCGTCATAATATTTACTAAAGAATTCAAACAAAACCTGATAAGTGTTTCTCGGGTGCTCACGGGTTAATACTTTAATCTCTTCAGGTTCAAAGTCAACAAAATGAAATTGCTAGGAGGGGTGTGACGACACCCGAAGAAGTGTATGTATTACGTGAAATATGACGATCTTTAAGGAAACAGCGTTGGAAGGATCGTGCATCCATCAACATTGATGGGTTTTACATGAGGGTACGTAATCCATAGGGTTTATCCCCGTGCAGAAAACGCATAAACGCTGCAAAAGTGCTGTTATTGCGGCCGATTTGAGGACACTCGAGGGACACGCGAAGGTTTTATGCATGCACCGTGCACCAAAGTCATCAGTTTAGCAAAGGCGGCAGGTTTAAGGTCAGCACTCAGTGATGCAAGACGAATATAAACCCAAACCGCAATAGGCGTGACAACAAATGATTGCATTTCGCCCCTTCGCTAGAGGAGTTTTCACAGGAAAACGCACGTTTGACACTTTTAGAGGTGGACCGAGTCACCTAAGCGTGCAATGGCATGAAAAAGCAATAAAATTAACAAGAACCTTCCAACCCCCTATAAGATAATCCCAAGTCTATCTTGGCCTAAAAGTGCGCAATTTAATGACATGTCGCAATTTTTCTGCGTTCCAGGTAAAACGACTTTTGCGACTCTCTAAGCACTAAAACTGGGCCATAAATATTTCATGCTGATCTTGATGCATTCCCGGCATCGACAGGCATTTACATATAAAATGGACAAGATTAATATAATAAAATAGGGATGATGCAATATGCGCTCGGTACATTGTTCAGCCCTCGTGGAGTGAGTAAGGGGGCGGCGAACAGCCCTCGATCTAATTAAAGTTTCACATCATAAATTCGACACCCTTGGAACAAAAGCGCGGTGGCGCAAGTTAATTATAAGTATGAAGTGGCTGGGTTCGCTTTTGTCTTGTTTTCTTATGAAAATTACGATCGGACGGGATGCTAAGAGCTTTGCGCCACATTGGAATGGGGTGGCACGTATGGAACCGGCTTCGTGCCTGCGGTATGGGGCAGGTCGTGCGCGAGCATCGCCGATGAACTTTTGAAATTACTTGACCCAAATATTCGTTTATAGTACATGCGTTCTACTGAATTTTACGACGCGCCTCGCTGCTCGCTGCCCAACGATCTATCATCATCATCGTGAGTAACAGCTCCATATACACACATTTATATATCATACGCGAGACCTACACAATATTCCTACTTGACATGCTGGACCACGTTTCGTTTGCTTTCTTATAACTTTTAAAAATGTCTATGCAAATATTTGTGAAGCAACATAATTTAAATCACAAATATTCGTTTAAATTTAGGGTTAAAAATTACATAATTACACACTGGTCCAAGAGGAGAAGTTATCGATAAATTGAAGAATGATATTTTTGAAAAAAAAATTTACTGGCAGATACAGGAAGTGCTAAATTTTAAGATTTCTTAAAAATTATTCTATTCGGATGGATAGTTTAGTATCAATTTAGCATCAAAGTCAAACTATTTCTGCGTCGCGATTAGGAGGTTGCAAGAACATCAAATTCAAAATTTATTTTCTAAGCTCATGGCCTTTCTTCAATAAAACTATTTGGATCTATGGAAAGTGCAATTAATAAACTTTCTAATGATATAAATATCTTACTCAAGTATTATAGTTTCAATGCGAAATTAATTTTAAAAAAATTCTGATTTTGAATGCAAACAAAATTTCAAATTGACTTTTACTAATGTGTGTCACCGTGTCTCAAGGAGTTAAAACTACTAAAAGATAGATAATTTAATGAAGAATAAGGGATGCCATGTATGATCTCGCCGAACCTCGCCCAATCAAAAGTTAAGATCGTTTGAAGATGAAATTTTAAGCATTTTTCACAAAAATTTTGCTTCGTTTCATTTCCACACTCGGTCTATTGTAATCGCCCAATTGTCCTTGTAATATATTTTATTATCTATGAATCATATGAATTTAACATTATTTTTACTTTTAATAATATTTACTTATTTGAATTTTCAAAATCGGTTCAGCCGTCTTTGAGGAACAGCAATTTTTCCAAAAATATAATATTTTAGACCAATATGCGATCCTTCATTGTGGAAAATCATCCATCTATAAACACACAGAATCCACTTTGGACTCATCCTCTAAATGACAAAGCAGAAGAATAAAGACAGATGCGACCAAGGGGTGACCGTTCAACAGGACGTAGCTGTCAAAACAGCGACAAAATTGTGCACAGGAAATGAATTCCCCAATGCATCCACACATGCGCCAATACAATTTCTTTCGGACGGGTGTTGAAAACTTACTAAAATTAAAAATACTAATCTTCTAAATGCGAGCGTTAAAAATATCGTAGGTGAATGCCAGAAAAAAAGCCAGAATTGGCTGAAAGGCTAGTTGAACCGTAAATTCCAGTTGCTGAACAAATATCGAGTAAACATGTTGGTGGACTTCTGAATGCATTCCGTGCTGTTTTATAGCATGGATCGCAATAGCCGCACGTGTTGAAAAATGCAATGCGCATCGAAATATCTGAAATGTCCTGATATAAAAAGCAATCTGTAATTCATTCCAAAATACGTCCGGAGAAATGAGAAATTCTCTCGAAAGCTAAACACAGCGCGCGCGCGCAAATAGTAAAATGTGAAAAAGGACTAGAAAAATCCTTGTTGGAATGAATTTTCTTCTGTTTTTACACATCCCTTTGCAGTACACTTTTTCATCCGTAATACTGCGTACTTATTACAACCAGCTGGCTGCGTTCGCACATTCTGTTTATTTTACATTAAAACTTGATTGTTGGAAAGCGACAGCGGCGCTATGCGCCGATAAATTAGAAGCATTAATTTCGTTGAATAAAACACACAAGTTTATTGTTGTTTTTACGACTCGCAGACTTGGGGAGCACATGCGCGCGACCTTGGAGGACGCGCGAGAGGAATTGAGACATGTAAGGTGGAGCCCCCCACTGGTTGGCCATTTTATTTAGATTTGCATACAGATGTCCTTTGTCCGGCGCTAATAATGTTATAATTTATATGCATTTCGGCGTGTTTTTCATGCGTTACTTGTGTCTTCTCGCTTGTCGTAAAATGCATGGCTGCATGTTTTGCAAAACATCATTGCCATCACGTCCCCATTTTGTACACCCACCCGCTCCATGCACTTCATATCCTCCGTGCAGCGCAATGCAAGTGGGAACTTGATATATGCGCTCCCAATAAGTAAAGCTGTCCCTCTTTTCCTCGCAATACAATATGCAATAGTTTATTGTGCTAAAACAGGGGGAATTATTAGCATTTGCAAGAAAGGGAATACTCGTACTCGTCGTTGTCGTCATCATCGCCGCCATGGTCGACTTCGTCCTCTTGGCGAATCGTGCAAAAGGTGCCAGCTGAGTTTGCATGCGGCAACTGCAAGGGGAGACAAGGCCTATAAACTGCCTTGTTGCCTAACAAAAGGTAATTTCTTTGCAATGCGTAGGGTTTTGCATGCGTGCAAACGCAGACGATCCCTCCGGTTTCGAGCTCAACTTTTGCATAACAGCGACTACGGCAAATATTCAAGAACTTGTACAAGTAATACACGTCACCATACAAGTGATGTGCAGCTATGCAGGATTCATTTTATTAGAATACAAAGCAGCACGTGTTGCAATATTTTCTAGCAATTTCCAACTCTCCCTCCTTATTTGCAAAATATATATTCGCTTTTTTTTCATTTCCATATAAGCTTCCTCCATAAAATAAAGGGAAATACGGGAAAATGCGGTGAGACATTTAACCCGGAAGGTTAATTCTCCAAGCGAAAAAGATTTTCAATTTTCCAACGCTCGATCCTGACTCAGCACGATTTTACTTTTCATCGAGCATATTCAAAGGGCGGTTTATTGTCAATTTGTATTTAATTTCTGGATTTTCAAAAATGATTAAGTATCTAATTTCACCCCACCAAGGTTGAAATTCTCGCTATGTGTGACGATAATAATTTTTGGCATGTGTCTTCTTCTGTACGAGCACAACGCGAGGGTGTCTGAAGAGATAACCAAAATCGGGTTTGAGTCGCGCTCGCGCTTTTGTAGGCAGTATCTCTTTTGATCCTCGATGATGGCGCGTGCATGTATTTGCACAAGCCTCTCCTCAAGCATGCACAAACGCGTTCGCGATTCAAATGTCGCTCTCTTTCGAAGCGCCGCAACGCGACTTCCGCCTCAGTACGCGCGCCCGTTCGTAATTGCTTTCTTGTCCCGCGGCTACGTGTTCGTACCTTAAATAAGTATACTTTGCGTCTCGCTTTTTCGAAGCAAAACCGCCAACTCCAGGAGGCGGTACAACACGCCGGGGGATGAGTACAAACGATGAAGAAGTCGTTCTACTTATTCAGCCTTCTTCGTCTTCGTCTTCCGCTTCTCGTGTGTGTGCGCGCGAAAGGTTAAAGAGCTTCATTACGGTGGGGGTAACAAATTTACCGGAAGAATCTATCAGCAGGAGGGCGGCAGTTGAAGAGCGCCGACCACCATTGCCCCTCTTTTAATCCACCATTGCGCACACCGCACAGTGGGCCAAAATGCCTATTTTTCTTTC
>JARJDV010005412.1:0-20859 GCA_030264675.1 Anaulacaspis nigra | reverse complement strand
ATGACAATGTTTACTGGCTCGTTAATTATTGTACAAAAGTTTACATGCAAAAAGGATATTTGCTTATCGGCGCTGATAACATTGAAACTGCCGGTAGATAAAATTGTAATAATACTAGTGCCAGGATTTGTTATAAGAGGACACCACTCCCACATAAACCATAAGTGATATTGCACCATCTGTTGGAACCTATAGAAAACGTTACCGCAATTCCAGTTATTCATATCTGAGCATTACCCTTGATGAAACAAGCATTTTATGCATAATTATTCAAAAACTATAACAGATAAGAACATGAAGTCACTTCCAAATTAACACAGGGTAGCTTCCCATCATTCTTGTCCATATAAATAGGTTAGCTCCAAAAAAAGTTATTAACGAAACTCGGAAAAAATAATGGTAAATTAGCAATAACTCATAAATTTTAACTAATTGGAATGAAGACAATTGACGAATATAATATTATAACAAATTATCATCAAATTCCTTTAAAGAAATAATAAATCGTAAACTACAACAAATGGGATCAAATATGCAAATATTGATTTAAAAGTTTATTGACATGTGCCGAGCAAATTTCATGATACTGGGCCCATTAATAACTGAAAAAAATATTGAAATTGGGAATAAATAATGAACTCTAATAATAAGGTAAAACCGAGTGGATATTATGCATAGCCCATGCACTCACCGAGTTTTATGGTGTAAGAGCCATTAACCCGGAATGTATCATCAAATAACTATAAAATACTTTGAAGTTGGGAATAAATCCCGAGCTCAGTGTCCATGTACTCAAAATCAAATAACCGACAAAATACACTGTAGTAAACATTTGAAAATAAATTAAGAAGACATTATGAATAACGAATTTAATGCACATCAGTCACCAAAACTCCCCGTTGAATAGGAGTTATTGGTAAAATTCTGCTAGAAGTTAAAAACTACTGGGACCCACAGAATTCAAAAAAGGAGGAGCACGATCCAAAGGAAAATATCATATTACCAATACCGTATAAATGAAGTAAAGTAATATGGGAACTAGGGAAGTTGAATGATCCATCTAGGTTGTTTGCAACTGCTGGTTGTCAACTAGACTTGCACCGAAACTGAACAAAAACAAGCCATTAGGTACGAGAACACAGTTCTCCTCATCTTCAATGTAATATTACTTACCTTTCTATAATCCGTCTTCAATTTCAATCATGAATTTCTTCTAGATATTTTGCTTATCTAAAAAAGTTCTCATACTTAACGAAACACCATATAAATTAATATATTCTACACCTAATAAATATCGACATCCATTCACATCAGGTGGTTAGGTCCACAGGATCTCTCCGTAGAACTTTCGTGCGTCTCGTATTTTATCAGCTTCACTCTTTTACAAGGATCGATCGCCACCATTTCTGATTGGATATCGAAATGCAATATAGCTACTATGCACATAATCATTCCAATCACCCGGGTTGAAAATTACCCAGCCGACGATAAACTTACAGTTGTTTGCAAATGTCAACAAATTCAAAATAAAAATCAAGTTAAAGCAGTTTTAACACTTACAGCTCAGTTGGATATGTCATAATAAACATAAGTCTACTCACCATATCCTATTACAATTGCAATAAAAGTTATTGCAAACTGACACTAGTTTCTAGCGATTATAAATAACTGTAAAGGAAGACATTGTCCATTACATTAAACTTGCAATATCGCGTTACAAACCAGACACTGTGCTATAATCACTGTACTTAGGCGATTAGAAAATGATAAGCACTATTTCAAGTCGTCTTTGATGGTACACAAGTCGTAGTACCCGAAATCTTGTGAAAGCCAAAGTATCACACATAACATCCAAATTCTCTTATAAATAGAAGTAAATACAATTTCATATTATGAATGTTTGTATTACGAATGGATGATGTATCAAAATGAAATATTATAATAAAAAAAAACTTATGTTATGTGTGCTTGTTTAAGCTTCTTTTGGCATTTGCACTTCAAAATCATATACAATATACATAGAGTCCATATCGACATCCTTATTTTATCGTTGCATTTAAAAAAAACTTGAGAAACAATGTAAAACTTCTACATCGTAACGCAATAAACTATTGTAACTATTTTGCTGCAAATTATAGTTCCGAAGAGTAAATTTTGAATATGGCTATTTCACTTAATCTACCAGGCACTCTGATATTTGTTACTACATAATCTTTAATAATAACATACTTCACTTATTCAAGTAAGTTAGATTCCCATGAAATTGTTTCATCTGCTTTATATTAATATATTTCCTGACCAGTTGGAAATAAACAATGTTCATCAACAAAGATCTCGTTCAACAAAAAACGTTCCGACAAATTACTTAAATTATAAATAATTTAAAGATTTCAACAAGAAATGATGAAATATTATTAATATAATAAGGGTGACGCTATTTCCAACTGACAAATTATGCTCTTCTTCCTCGTTTGTTACACATTATAACAAAATATTAGATCAATTTGTTATGAGCTCTGATTTTCTTTTAGCTATCACATTGTATCACTACGAAAAGGTTAACAGTACAATTGATTTTGACATAATAGTTTTGATAAGATCACCATTCATTACAATTGGGGATTCGTTAATGTCGCACCGCCAAAAGAAAATCTGTGATGCATGTCATCCACTATGGGTTTCATTTCTCACGTATGTTTCAACTTAGTTGCTTTGGCTTACACATATTATTTGAATATTCACACATATTCAAATGTTAGTACAAATGAGATACCAAAGTTATTATATTAAACCGATGTAGTTTCAGTCTATATTATGAAAGTAAATAAAATTCTTTGCCTGCAAATTTTAACTATAAACATTTTCTTTGTACCCCCAAATGAAACACGTCACTTATATGAAGAGTATTTACATATGTTACAACATTTAAAATTAAACAATTTCATGTAATTTTCGCGATAAAATCATGTGCAATGATCATCATCTTGTAAATATTCATATATGAAATAGATTCATCTTCAGAATTTTCTCAAATCCAATATTTTCAATGCAACTAATATGTTTCAATTTATATGCATGTCTCTTTATACATATATAAAGTAATATAGTTGTATCCTCTCTTTCAATTTGGTATTTATAGATAAACATTATTTAAAATAGACCTATGCTTTGTTTTCCTCCATTTTGGGATATAAAATATGTACAAGAAATTCACTTACGTTGTTCGCTTCGACCGTTTTAAATTTTTATCTAATGGTGACTCTGAGCGTCTCTTCCGATCACTACCTTTACACATGGCACAGTGAAATACCTAAAAATCCAACATCCATATGAGCTGGCACATTTCAATTAATTAAATACACTACTTACATCTGGTATGTTTGATTTTTTTATCTTGGCACAAGATAAATGTATCCATGTAAAACACAGTGAACATTCAATCATTGGACGTCCAGCAAATGGTTTACCACAAAAACAAGAAATGTTATTGTATGAATCTGAAGCATCGTCATCAGTCTCTTCATCGGCACTTGGCTTCTCATCCTGGATTGAACTACTGGATCCTGTTGATGACTCAGAATTAACACTATTTCCTGAGCTATCCAACGGTGGACTGGAATTTGATGAAATTCTTGCCTCCTTTAAACACAGAGCATTAGGTCAAAATTAGCACCCTCAAAAATCACCACATCTTTCACAACACATAACCTAAATGTCACTGCTAGATGTCCAAGCATAAGTAACCAGCCATAGGTGGTTTGATTGTTATGAATATAATTAATGCACAAATTTGTATCCTTACCTCAACAGATTTAGCTGGATAGTTCTCATACTCTAAGACATATGTACAAAATAGAAAGAAATCTTCACTAGTCCTAGGTCGACGAAATATCGGTGGCTGATGCTGCATTGACTGAAAGCACATACGAGATTTTACCAAAGAGACAATCGCGAATTGATCCACTGGCACAGCGATTACGTTTCACGAGAATAACCCTCAAAATGCTAAACAATACTTACATGTTCCTCGGCCATTGCGATGCCCGATACTGCAACAGAGAAGCAGACTCCTTTAAACCATGTTCACAAACTGATAACTAATGCAAAATTGCTGCTGTTTGATACATTGCACTATCACCACACCGAAAGTCGTAGCCAATTCATGCTTCAAAACAAACTTTACCTGTAATCTCCATATTCGTCATTATCTAACACGCTTCCAAATTGTTTTCGAACACCACTTGCTTGTCATACCACAATTGGTAATGCAACAGTTTCACTCGGAAATGATCTTCACGTTCACCCCAACTATCACCGAGAAAAACCGTACTTTTATTCAATCCGATTCTACAGGGTAGAGTTACTATGCCCGCAATGTATGCACTATATACTGTACACTAGTTGAGACTTGTAAAATTGCCTTGCACATTACGCAC
Source organism: Anaulacaspis nigra (assembly GCA_030264675.1). Lineage (NCBI taxonomy): Eukaryota > Metazoa > Arthropoda > Insecta > Coleoptera > Staphylinidae > Anaulacaspis > Anaulacaspis nigra. The sequence continues at coordinate 16,423 of JARJDV010005412.1, read as the reverse complement.
TACATCTGATGCTCATTTGTTTAATAACACTGTCTTCGTCGTACACATGTGTTTGACTCCACGAAACGTTTGTCGTGTAGTTGCCCAGTTGCTTGCACCATTAGCAAGAGTGATTATGCGACTAGCGCCACACGTGAACTGTGCTATTACATACTACAAGTATATCCCATATCAAAAATGAAAGTTGCAATGTCATTATATACTTCAACCAATTATGCTAAGCTCGACAATTACTTTATGGATGGTTGTTTTGGATATTTTTAAAACAAGTCAGTCCAAAAATATGGAGCTATTATTATCTAATAATTAGAGTGAAAATACTGGTTTAATGAATTTTTGCAGCGCGTGAATCAACCAATTCCTTCGACTTCGCTGTAGCCATAATCAACTCGTTAATTATGTATGCGATTGAGTTTATTGTGAATTATTGTTGATCAGTAAAATATTCTAAGCAAGCAAATTTTACGTATATGATGTATAAGTTTATAAAATCCACATGACATACTTACATTACATCAATCTATACATGTACTTAGTTAATAGAAATGCAAAATAATATATTACTGGTCAAAATAGAATCATATCTAATACATTGATATTACTCATTATGTACGATCAGCACGTAAGTCTGTGCACGATTCCGTAAAAAAATTATCAGATAAGTATTATCATGTAAATATATAAATTTCAAAAAGTTGGTAAAACATCAATAGAAATGTTTCACGCTTTGATTTATAAACTTGTTGACTTAGATGTGTGATGCATAGATGCAAGAAAATTGTTTGACTGCGTTCAATATCGTAAATATAGTAAGTAATTAATTCGAGTAAAAACCCTCTTTGAACATTCAAAAAATAAAAAATGACTAAATTGAACTAATAAATATAGTGAATTTGAGATTCTCTATTAACAGACACAGAAACAACTTGGTAAGTAGAGAATTAGTTAAAAATAATTATTTATATGATGAATAAACGATGAAACCCCCGTTAATTTTATAATTGAGTCACTAACGACGCAATTTCTAAACAAAACAATTTTGTGACAAATCCAACTGTTTGGAAGGTTTTATATAGCTCCTTAGAACTTATTCAGATATAAAGTGATCTAACTAAGCACCCGCGTTTGAAAATGTTTTGGTTTATAAAAATTTGGCAAAGTTTCAAAATCGCTCTCGCGTGCATTACGAGCACATATTTATATGCTGATGCTGCATAACGAGTTCGCTGTGCATGTGCCGGATATTCGATAGAGTCTTGTGAATGTACTCAAAGCACGGTCGATCGTTCGGCTTTGCCGCCCAACAAGACTTCATCAGCTCGTATACGGGCGCCGGAGTATTCTCCGGGCAGCCAAGCACGTTACCCGACTTCAAATAGCGCACGACTTCTTCGTGTGTCATCCCGAAATACGGCTGTAGTGCGAATGAGAAAATCTCCCACAAGCACACACCAAACGCCCAAATGTCACTTTCGGGCGTATATTTATTATATAGTATACTTTCCAAAGGCATCCATCGCACTGGTATTGCATCACGTTCATCGCCTTTATAGTAATTCTGCAAAAAATAAACACATAATTTCCAAACATTTTCCATTAAAATCACACTATCCATTACCTGGAAATAGATTTTTTGTGATAGGCCAAAATCGGCAATTTTCACAACCATATTTTCGCTTATTAAGCAATTGCGCGTTGCCAGATCACGATGCACAAACATCCGATCCGAAAGGTACACCATGCCTGACGCAATCTGTAGTGAAATATCCAACAAATCCAAATGCCCCAGCTGGTTATCTTTGTAACATTCCTGATGGTCGCCGTCTATACTGCGAACCACATAATTACTCGGCGAACATTGACGTAGAAACTCTTTCAAATCGCCTTTGCCCATGTATTCAAACAACAAGCACATCGGACGGCCAATCGCACACACCCCAAGCAATCTAACAATATTCGGATGTTCAAATTCGGCGAGGAGACAAGCCTCCTTCTCAAAATCATCTCGGAGATCGTCAGACGCATCATCCTTAAGCATTTTAACTGCTACCATTGTAAAGTCCTCACCGATGATTAACCCCGGGGCTTTCGCTTGAAAAACTCGTCCGAATGCTCCTTGCCCCAGGTCACGGATATATATAATATCATTCCTTGGAAATTCTAGCTTCTCTAGCTTTGGATTCAGCCTAGCTGCGGTTCTATGGTATGCGGTATTATTGGGTAATTTATCTAAATCGATGTTGACTTCTCGTAGGCCTGGTGGATTATATCCTAGGCTGTGTTTATGGAAACGATGACAGAGAAGAATCAAGAGTAGGAAGATAAGGATTCCAAATAGACCAATACCGGAAACTATGATAAGGAATGTTGGCGATAAATACGCGTCCATGACAATCGTTTCCTGCATGTCGTCAAACATATTTGTTGAGTTTGGACACAGTGGAATGTCGCAGTGCTGCCAGCGCACGCTTGTATTGGTCGTAAAACACCAGGGGTGGTGTACTTCGCCGCCAGCATTTCGGCAGTAGTTCTCAGCTGATTGAAGCTCGGGAAGAAATAGTGGAGGTCTATCAAACGCATGAGGTTGTTGAGAATCCCAACGTTGACAATCAAGACCATCTTTGGTTACATTAACTTTTCCTAAATAAAATCTCCCAGTGCCTTTGACACAATTCTCTAAAATAAAACTCTGCTTTATAACATGAATAATATCACACCAATTGACAAACCTGAAACTTCATCTTGCTTAATATCCATGATGCCAGCATATGAACAAGATGGTTTCTTGTTTATAATTTGATATTTTGGTAACATATTACAGTCTGGAAGTTTAAAATGTTCTCTTGATCTAATAAAGATGCCCCTCTGCTTTTTATCCTCAATGAGCACCCAATCATTAAAGCAAAACTGTTGTTTCACAGCCACACAGTCTTCATAACATAATGGTAATGGTTTCTGATCTGAACATTGTGGAAATGCATACATGCAGAGAAGTTTCTAAAAACCATATCATATTTTCACTGGAAGCTTACAACAGATGTACTGTTGCTTACCTCAGCACTGCTTCTGCATGGTTCCTTGAGTGTCACAATAATTTCTTTCCACAAATTTGTTGTGATCCTATCATTATTCCACCCGCCTTCATCTGAAAACCAGTACATGGTAGTGCTGTTTAAGTAATCCTTGCATATTTGCCCCAAGTAAGGAGCGCAATACGCATCCGCAATTTGCACATGGTGAATAGCTAATAGCAATATTGAGCAAAACACTGACACTCTTTTGAGCATTTTGATTAAAAGAGTATCTGACTAGCCGGCTTCAACACACTAAACATGATATCGAGGCACTTTTCACCATTGTCACCATCAACCACTACTTATCACCAACATCTCACGTGATTATTGAATTATTAAATCATGAAACACATTGTAAACAGACCATACGCATGAAGGAGCGGTCATTCTCATATTTTCATTATTATTGAATTCTTGTCAGCCGTATGTCAAACGATTATGTCAAAACAAAACTTGTACATTAACCTTTTCCGATAGAGATATACGAAGTAGAAGCACAAGTGTGTCCTATAATTGAGATGTGTTAGCGACAGCGACCTCAGTGAGTTGTCAACTAACATATAATTGTTTATCTTATACATTAAATAAAAACAAATAAACTTTTATTTCTTTAATGAAACTTCCTAAATTTTCATTCAATACTAATTGTTGATTTGCAATTAGAAATGGCGTATTTGAAGAGTTCGATTATCCCACGCACAAATATGCAAAGTGAAACACTTCATATTTGACATTCCTGCAATTACCATCATACTACCATCCTAGCGAATTCATCAGAATTATTTCGTGACTAACTAAATTACTAGGACTTGTACCATTTGTACTATATGAATGTCGCGATTGGATAGTGTTCGTGGCCAGAGAAGCATCCCTTGACAGACCAGTCTAAGACTCTAAGCGCTAGTTATGTTATTGTTGTTGTTGTATGGACCGTTCTACGATTAGTTTCAGCACACAAGTGTACTTAGCCATGGCCCCAGACATAACCGATTCTCGCCATCCCTGCTATTTCTGCATGAAAGCCGTGAAATGGGTGCCGGTATTGTTTATACTATGTATAGTCGTATGGTCGTATTATGCGTATGTAATTCAACTCTGTCTATGTAAGTGGCCAATGACAAATTCACCCTGTGCAACAATTACAACCCTCTTGTGTATTTCAGATACTGTTAACACATTAGTAGAACAGTCAATATACCTTGTAGTCTACCACATATTATTCATTATGTTTCTGTGGGCATACTTTCAAACAATATTTACACAAACTGGTAAAGTACCCTCAATGGTAACTAATTCTTTTAACTTGTACCTAGATGCCCTAGTTCAATTTTGATTGCTTTTAGTATAAACTTCCAGAAGGAGAGCTAGAAAGACTGACATTTTCTGATAATGAGGAGATGCAGAACAGCATATTGGAGAGATTTTGCAAGGATTTGCCAAATTTGAATCGCACAATAGCTGGAACACCTAGATATTGTGAAAAATGCAGACATGTAAAGCCAGATAGAGCACATCATTGCTCAGTGTGTGGGGAGTGTGTGCTAAAGATGGATCATCACTGTCCATGGGTGAACAACTGTGTGTGTTACACCAACTATAAATTTTTCATTCTATTTCTTGGCTATGCGCTTATTTATTGTCTGTATGTGTCATTGACGACGCTGCAATATTTCATTGCGTTTTGGAAGGTAAGAATTGTTAATGTATAGACAATGCATGCATCTTTCACTGCCCTCCTAATAACATACGCTTTCTTTCATTTCCGATTAGGGTCATCGCGAACGCACGGACTCTTCGGTAAGAGAATCTGAGTGACAGAATGTATTTAACAATTTTTCTTGTTTTGTGACAATCTCCCCTTTTCTATCGTGTGGGTTTTTGGTTTATCTTTTTAGTTTGTTTCTACATATGTGTGAATACCCTCTTATAAAATTGATACTAATCCACATTATTTTTCAGGGCCAATTAGATGGAGTGGGAAGATTTCACATCTTGTTTTTGTTTTTTGTTGCTGTTATGTTTGCCATCAGTTTGGCATCCCTATTCTTCTACCACATTTATTTAGTTTCAGTAAATAGAACAACTCTAGGTACGCCTACACTGCATTCATCTTACTCCAAACTAACCTATTTCATTTCAGAGGCCTTCAGAGCTCCTATATTTTATAATGGTCCCGATAAAAATGGTTTTAACTTGGGCCGGAAAAAGAACTTCATTGAAGTGTTTGGTAATCAGCCTCGATTATGGTTATTACCGGTGTTTACAACGTACGTATTTTTGACTTAACTCTCGCTTTTTCTTGAATAACTTTTGCCAATTCATTATCTTCTATGTTCATACTTTATTTGTGGCTGTGTTGTATGTAATGTTTTGAGAATGTACTAAACTAATTTGCTTATCAAGTTAATTCCATCGTAAATGCTGATTATTTTTGCAATCAAAGAATGACTAACTTACTAAGGTGTAATGGCGATTTGAATTCAGCGTTAATGTGTTTGAAACAGACATTGCTAAGGCTTTTTGCGCGCGAGTTTACTAGGCATTTCTTCATTGGTTGGTTTTGATTTACTACTAACATTACAGAAGCGCAAATGGCATACGAATTTACATTGAGTGTAGACTGTTTTCTTGTTATCTTTGTAGTGCTGGGGACGGTATCCACTATCCGGTACGCGCACAACTTGCCACCGGTACCTATCAGGCAATGGAGAATTCGCAGACCAGGTCAGAGACTTTGAGTCCCGTTTAGCGCATAGCCATAGCAGTTCATTAAGTAGAAGTAAATAATACCTTTTGGTTTTCACACTCTCTCTTTCTCTGTCAAGTTAGAGATATCAGGCATTTTATTTTAATGATATGAATAATACGTTTTCAAAACTAACCAAACATCACGTTTATGCTAACAATTATGTATGGAGAGCAATAATAATATGACATGTGAACGAAGTGATTAGAGTTGCTTGCTCATCAAACACGTCCATTTCTTTTTTGTGCGAAGCAAAACGAAAGAAGAGTTTGCTCATTTTATTTAATATTTAATTGATAGGAGAGAATAAATAAAAATGCACTGCCTTGACGACTCTTTCATTAAACAGCACTAATACGAATGATAAACTTTTTTATACAGCGCAAGGTGAATTGTTGTACACGTTCGAATCGAAATCAGACAAATAAATACAACTGATAAAACCAAAAATCGCTTTGCATTTTTATTTATCGACATGTGTACTGTTTGTATTCATCGTGTTTGCTCTGTTTAGTTATTCCTTGTATTGTGATCTAAGACTCGTTACGATTTAATGTTTGTGGCCGATATAATGTGAGCGCAAAGTTTGAATAACCTTAGCAATGGTCGTTCAAACGCAATATACGCTTTTTTTCCTCCCTTTTCCCGCTGTGTCGTGCGAGTGTGTAGTGAATCGTTGAATTCTCGAAAGTTTTCAAACTACTTTGTATCAAAACGCCTGTGATTGATTTGATTCTTTCCAGCTTGGGCGATGGTTTATCCTATGAGACGCGCAGATGCGACGAGGACATGGAGGAATTGCTCAATGAGGTAGTTTACGATGAGTAAGTTCATCGCCTGAGCAAAACACCAAATTATTTAGTGAAAGTGAAACGTACCAAATGTACAAACACGCAAAAACGAGATTGCATTTTAAACTTTAGATTACCCTTGGCCAAAAGCATGAAATTGAAACGGATACGAGTATTAATTGCATTTTTTTCCAGACGAGTGACTAAACGTACTATAAGTACAATGGGACTTGTGATTGCGATAAGATACTGTAAAACAATGACGGATGTGTATAATATTCATAGGTTGATTGGCATAATTAAAAAGACATCCCTGTTAATTAGAACTTGATCTCAATTATTGTGTCTAAACACGCCTAGCACTAAACTAAATTAGCGGCGGTTGAAAGGCAAAACGAAATACTTGTTTAATACAACAGTTACCTGAATAGATAGGCGTTTTATGTAATCGTAATTACGATGCACAATTTGATAGCAAATTAATTCAAATTTCAATTGCCCAGAATTTTTCCAATCTTGTTAGAAAGTGCGTCAACAATCGCTATAGTACGCTGAATTAGCAATTACAAAAATGATATGAATATAATAAAAATACATATATATATTATTGTCATTACATTTTTTCAAATTCTTATCGTTAAAATGTAATATTGTTATCAGTGTTAAGTAGATTTCTTTTATCTCTGTTTATTGTATGACGAGTTTGCTTTGTTGTTTAGCAGACGCGTGTTTTGAATAAAATCTAAAAATCTATTAGACTGTAGCGTCATTTCGCGTTGTTATCCAGACTTAAATTTTGATGACTTACAATCTAATTTGAATCGTATTGCGTTTGCATCTGGTAACTATGTACTAACTACATATTAAAGCGCGCATAATCCGGTTTGCCACAGAAGTGAAAGTAGAAATATAGCTTTTTATTAAACAAAGGTTAATATATTCTTTCGTTCTTTCTGTGTTCAATGAACGCCGCTATTTCAAATTACGACATCGTATCGATAAACTTTCAAGGCAATTTTGTTTTACCCAACGCACAAGGAAAATGTCAGGAGTGCTCTTTCCTGAAATTCTAAATACGTCTCTGAATGTATGAACTGTCAAAACACGAAAAGGACGCAATAAGCGCGGTTCCAGCTGTTTGTTAGTAAGTCGATTGGACACGTAAGCCGGTCATGTTGGCAATTTCAAGCATTACGGTCTGGAGGAAGCGCACATACGACAAAGAACTGTAATGTGCTAAGCGTATTTGTCAATAACAACAACAACAACCACGACCGACAGGGGGGCGAACGCGGCTGTGCAAATGCATACCAAGACGGCGAGTTCTTCGCGAGCGTCAACTGATGGTAATGGTAACGGCATTGCGCACCGGAGCGCGAGGTGAGAGTGAATTCCAGCAGGCTGGTGAGTGGCGGAGAGAATGCGGCTGCCAATTGTGATCACCCAGCGCTTAAACAATCATTCCGATAATCGCTGGCTTCGTGGAGAGACCGCACGCCACCGCTGCGCCGAAAAACTTTTATCGCTCCGCTCTGCGTGTGTATATCACCCACGCGCGCGCGATCCCGAGTATCAGTCTTACCGTAGTGTGTAATAACTTCAGGTGTTTGTTGCCAAATAATAGCAATATGGCACTACGTGGAATCGAGAGCAATACGAAGAAGATGCTGGAGCGCAGCAAACAAGACCATCTGCTCATGTTCTACAACGATCTGGACGCCGGCGCCAAAGAAAAGTACCTGCACCGTCTGCTGCGTATCGACTTCGACGAAGTGAAAGATCTCCTAGACCGCGCACAGATGACGAACAATGGGCATTCACGTGTCTTGGACGACGTGATGGAACCGCTGGCAGCGCACCAGATTGAGGCAGAAGAAACATGCGGTGAAGAGAAACTTGCCCGATATTACAGCCGCGGATTGTTAGAGATTGCAAACGGATGCGTTGGCGTTATCCTCATGGCAGGCGGACAAGGAAGTCGACTCGGTGTGAGTTATCCGAAAGGAATGTACAATGCGGGTCTTCTCAGTCAGAAAACACTGTTCCAACTTCAAGCAGAGCGCATTCTAAAGGTGCAAAAGTTAGCGGAGGAAATGCACAACAAGAACGGAAAAGTTATCTGGTACATTATGACCAGTGCGCCGACTTACAGCGACACCTTAGAATATCTTAAGAAACACAACTACTTCGGCCTGGATGCTAATGATGTTATACTGTTCAAACAAGGACTATTGCCATGTTTCGATTTTGATGGTAAGATCCTACTGAACGAAAAGGACCAAGTCGTGATGGCGCCAGACGGTAACGGAGGGATTTACAAAGCTTTAGAAGTTAATGGAATCCTAGACGATTTTCAAAAACGCGGTATTACTTCTTTGCACTGCCATAGCGTTGACAATATACTTGTAAAGGTCGCTGACCCAACATTTATTGGCTATTGTGTTGAAAAGGGCGCTGATTGTGGAGCCAAAGCTGTCCAGAAGAGCAGCCCGACTGAATGCGTTGGCGTGTTATGCATTGTCGATGGCAAAGTGCATGTTGTTGAATATAGCGAAATTACTGATAAGACGGCTAATTTGAGGAACGCAAACGGTCAACTCGTATTCGGTGCTGGTAACATTTGCAATCATTATTTTAGTGCTGACTTTCTGCGCAAAATAGCCAAGATTAATCTGCCACTGCACGTAGCCAAGAAGAAGATACCGTACTTGAATAATCAGGGCGATTTAGTAGCACCCACAACACCTAACGGCATAAAAATTGAAACATTCGTATTTGATGTGTTTGGTTTCAGCGAGAATTTCGTTGCTTGGGAAGTGCCTCGCGATTCGGAGTTTAGCGCAATGAAGAATTCCGATGCGGCCGGCAAGGATTGCCCAAGCACGGCGCGACAGGACCTTTTCAAATTGCATAAGAAATACTTGTTGAAAGCAAAGGCCATCGTTAATGGCGACGAGGTGGAGATTGAGCCATCGCTGTCGTATGCCGGTGAAGGCTTAGAGAGATATCAGGGAAAAACAATCACGGCGCCATTCCTACTTCAATGATTGCAATCGACCGGTACGACCGCGTTCATGTACTTAATGCGAGATTTACACGTTTAAGACTAAATTATTTTATACTCTACACAACCGCGAAGAATATATAGGACTATACGTACTGTTATATATGATGTTATAACGAAGATGATTATTATATTGTTTTGCGATAATAGAATTGTTTATCTTATCCTACCTTCATTCTAATCTGTCCTACTATTGGCGATAGCACTTAATTCACTTAAGATTCATGATTATACTTGTAATCCTGACAGATTGACGCAAACTTTTCAACTTTGAGAACACTGAAAGAAACGGCGGCAATTTCATGCCGACCTTAATGCCGCGCTACGTAGTTGTTGGAAGTAAAGAATGTATGCAACCAAAATTTCTCAAAACTTGGTGGAAAGAAAGAAGGCAAGATAAACCGTAAATTATCAATATTTACTTTATATTGAAAAAAATTAATTTAAACAATTTACTTTCCCTTTGCCGCCTTCTTTTCCTTTGCCTTAGAAATATCTTCTGCGTTTTCAGTGGCTTCCTTTACTCGCTTAGCGCGGATTCCTACCAATTTCACGTCAGCACGGGCCTATAAACAAATACATCGTTTATTGATAATGTGAACAAATTTTACCCTAGATAGAAATCATTCCCAATTTGTTATGTTATGAAGCATGTTAAATGAGTTTTGATTGAAAAATTACAATGATATAAAACTTACTTGTCTCAAAGCAGTGAATGGGCTGAATTTCTTTTCCTCTTCTGTTGGCACACGCGCCTTGATCTTATTTGAGGGTGTGCGACGGATTGGCAGAACCTCTGTGGTCAATTGTGTTGCAAGCTTGCATTTCTCAGCATCAGCTTCAAGTGGCCTCAATTTCTTGTTGCCCTTAGGGAACAAGATCAATTTGGCCTTATATTCCTTCAAGCGTTGTGCATTGACGAGGGTGGATTCTACTGATTTGTTGCGGCGACGAACATCAACAGCGATGCCAATTGTACGCGCAAAGGCGGCATTTAAACCTGCAGCCTATAAACACATGTTGTTAATAACCACTAACACTGCACTGACAAATATTTACCTTAAGTTCTTGGAGTGTAAATCCACGTCCTGCACGAACTTTAGTGTGATATCTGACGGTTGGGCATCTCACAATTGGGCGAAGAGCACCGGCAACTGGTCTTGGAGCAATGGCACGCGCCTTCTTGACACGCTTTTGCTGCCTCCTCAGCTTCCTGGCTGGTTGGTTAAACCAGGTCTTCACAAACCTTTGCCAATCCTTGTGGAAATGGCCATTCGGAATCATATTATTACCCTTACCCATTTTGGAGGCTGTAAACAAAAACTAATAAGTCCAAACACTTGATTTCGTGGAATGTGCTGTATGTTATGCACACTATAAACAATGCCGACTGCAATGGTAGCACTACTGATCTTGAACGATCTATGCACAAAAATTAGCAAATATTCACTTGCGCAAGATTTACACGTTATCTTAATTTATTTTAGCGGCTTACATTAGTAGTTTAACTACGGATGGTTACAATTTTCGTAGATTTTTTGGTGAGAAAACTAACCTTATTATGTATCACCCCACGTTTCACGACTAAAAGAGAGAGAACGAGAGGGCGCAGCTGTTGGAATACTGTCAATCGAGCCTGCATCGCGTACTATACCGATTTTATCCGAAAGACGTTTTGAACCATTTAATTTTTAATTTAAAGTACACTGAGTGCAGATGAGTGTATAATAAAGTTAATAAGGATAATGATATTACTTAGTGTTTGATAATAATTTATCAACTTCGATTCCATCAATATTGAAGTATTATACTAACTGAAGTGTATAAAATTTGGGTTGCCTAAAAGCACCATTGATTTATTACATTGTATCATGTAACATTTGTAAATATCATTTGTAAATAAATTGTCTCAAAATAATAATTTTACTAGCTAATTAATCACTCATAAGTAGACCTTCATATTACGTTAAGTGGTTGTGGTACCGTTTCAAGTGTTTTACTACTTATAATAATATCCATTTTAAAATACAGCTGTTGTGGAGATTCACTAAGAGTTTAACAATATATGCGGTACCCAGCGGAATTATTAATTAAAGTTGATTTGGTTGGGTAAATGGCTAATCGACCAAACCTCAGAAAGTTCGTATTAGGAGGACGAGGAATGAAATGGTAAACAATGGTAATGTTGTTATGAAAAATGTTTATTTCTAACCTCAATATTGAAGTGCATCAATTGGAGCCCCCAATTTTGCGCCGGTAAAGTGGGATAAATATTTTGATCATGAAGACAATATATCAATTGGTGGCAACAAGTACCACTACTTTACAAAGGGCACATCAGGACCTGTCCTAATCACCATTCATGGAGGTGGTTATAGTGGACTATCATGGGCATTGTTTGCTGTATGTATCAAATAGGAATACTTTAATCAATAATATGATTATTTACAATTATAGGAAGAGGTGACAACTAAGATGAAATGTAGAATTTTATCATTGGATTTAAGAGGACATGGCAATACATATACAATAAATGATGAAGATTTAAGTTTGGAAGTTTTAGCAAAGTAAATTGCAATCAGTCTTCCAATTTTGTTTTGGTAATTAACTGATTTCTTGCAGTGATGTGGCAAATGTTGCCAATACAGTATATGACAAGGAAAATCCACCAATTATTCTTATTGGACATAGTTTGGGAGGTGCTGTGGCTGTTGAAGCAGCACAGTTTATAGAAAATCTTGCGGCAGTTTGTGTTATTGATGTTGTTGAAGGAACAGCATTGGAATCACTATCAAGTATGCAAAGCATACTCAGAGGAAGACCATCAACATTCAAGAGTATTGGACATGCAATCCAATGGGGTTATCGTGGTGGTTCAACACATAATTTAGATGCAGCAAGAGTATCTATGCCAGGCCAGATAAAATGGTAACATATTACCAACCCCAAAACCCAATAATTAAATAAAATGTACTTTCAGTTTGTTGACTGGAAAAATAGCTTCACAACTTGTATATGAAACATCAGATGCAGAATTGGATTCACTAAATTGTGTGCAGAATGGAGCAAGACCAAAGCCACAAATGGCATCAAATGCCATCAGAGAAGACGCCGAAGATGAAACTGAAAAACCCTCAGAATTTCCAGCAATACCCCGTCCACCTCTACCACCCAGCAACACTTCAATAAAGAAACCTGAAAGTACTGATGCGAAATTTGGTTGGCGAATTGATCTGGCCAAGACAGAATCCTTTTGGAGCGGTTGGTTTAAGGGCTTGTCTGACAAGTTCTTAAGTATACGTGAACCCAAAATACTACTGCTTGCTAATATACATGGATTAGACACACGTTTAACTGTTGGTCAAATGCAAGGTATTCCCATCATTTCAACACCCAAACTCTGAATAAATTGTTGATAATATTTCAGGTCGTTTCCAAATGCAAGTTCTTCCTAAATCAGGGCATGCAATCCACGAGGATCAACCTGGAAAGGTGGCTGACATCGTAAGCTCATTTCTTGTACGACAGCAACTTGCCGAACCTGAAGCTGGCTACGTTTCCACCGTACCCGGTTGTTAAATACGCTCACATAAATGGTTACTTTTTGTTTTTGTTTATTGGATAACAATTTTTTTCTATTTATTTAAGATAATGAAGAATTAACAAGTATGGTAAGAAACGAAATATTTTTCTAAAATAGAGCGGAAGATATTCGTAATGCGGCTAAGTACTTAGCGAAATTTGATTTAAACCCTATTATTTATGATTGTTTAAACGTGTACTTCATAAATATGTGTAGGTGAAGTTGTAAAATCTTTGAACGTAATTAATAACTACATAAAATATATAAATATTAACAATCAGCGATATGGCGTTATAGGTAACCTTTGTAAAAATCTTTGGCATGAAGTATTTTCGTTTTTAGGTGATCATGCAAGCATCACACAATTATGAAAGATACAAAAATTAAACATTCCAGAGAATTCTCCATACATATACGCAGAAGCAATGCTAAATTTATGTTCGATTTTTCATTTCTTGTTTGATGCAAGATTTAAATGCGTCCCAGCCTTCATTTTTGGTAGACGACTAAAATAAACAAACAAGTGAAAATCTAAAAGAACGCTTAGTAAATATCTTACCCTAAATCCGCGATGAAGTCGATCTTTCATGATAGCAATGAATTCACGATAACTCAGCAAACCATCACCATCTTCATCAAAGATTGAAAATACCGTATGTATAAGATGTGTGCTCAAATTAGTACCAGTGCATATCTTAACAGCGCGTCGAAATTCATCTGATAATAAACAACTATAATCATAACCAAAAAACAACTAACAACACACTTATTACCTTTTGAAATTGGATGATCAGCCAAAGTATACATTCGCATTGCTATATTGAAATCATCTAGATTATTTAAAAACTGACAGAATACGTGAAACTCTTCGAAACTAATCCCTTTGGTCTCTTTAATTCGATCCAAAAGTCTGTCGATGTAATTATCATACTCGTCCGTATCCAAATACGTATACCGCAGTAAAATACGGGCAAAATCCATTTCGGAAATCGTTGGTAACCCCTTGGAGAACTCGTTGAATTCCAATTCAAGTACTTCTTTCTGCAAATTAAGCATAAACTGCCGGAAGTTCTCGAAATTCAATTCGTTGTTCCCCTTAGGCCCGAAAAAGTGCACCAAAATCGTCGTATCCACCGTGTGCTTCCGCTGTAGGCCCTGCTCATCGTCCACGTACTGCTCGTGAACGGGGAATTTCATTTCCAACCCTTCTGCCATTTGCATCCCGCGCTTACCCTTCCATGCGTGACTGAATATCTTTTCCATCTACACAAGAAAGTGCAATTAGCGAACAAAGTAGCACACGCTTCCAAAAGGCAATTAGTTAAATTGAGCATGAAATTAACGATTGGCAAACGATTTCGTATTGCGTAGCATTAGATTGCGCACCACACCAGAATGATTAGTGAAGAAATGGCTCAAGTACGCATAGAGTACTTGATTGATTCCATTGTTTTATTCAGGGGGCGGGTTAAAGGGGGGCCAAGAAGAGAACTACTGGTTACCACAGTACCAATAAAACCAGCACCATATAATGGCGATAGAAAATCAAAAAAGGGAAATAAAACAAAAAACAAACACTAAACACGTTGATTAAAATGTTGAGTCGATCGGTAGATAATGAGAAGAATTCGATGCAACTTGAAGCACACACTCAGCGAGCTCTTTAGTAACAATAACTCACTTCTTTCAATTCAATATCATTTTTGTCTTTGCGCTTGCCTGCCAATAAAGTTCGGACCTGAATGTGCAGTTGACAAATTAAAACAAAACATGTCATATAGTAAACGAAAATCGTATAAATAAACTAATTTCAAAGTAATCAAGAAATTTGCTATGCTTACAACAAGGAATTCATTCTTGTCCACTTTCTCATTTCCATCCGTGTCAAACATATTGAAAGCAATTCGAAATCCAGATTGAGGTTCTGCAAGAATAATTACCACTTTAAAATCACAAATTCGTATGTACTTAAGCACGCTTACTTGTCAGAATAGAAAGTAAAAATAAGTACTCGGTATAGGAAATGATACCGCGATCAGTCATGCTGCGAAAGAAACGTGATGAGCCTTCCTTGAGAGGGGGTGTCTTTCCCTTAATTGCGTCAATGTCAGTATCGCTGAGCATCTTTCTCTTCAAGCGCGCTGAAAATGATCGATGTCCCTCATTAATTTCGGCAATCACGTACGCATTTGTCACTTACGCCTTGGCTCAGCTTCAATAACAGATTCCAGAAAATCCTGGGGAGTCATATAGATTTGTCCGTGGTATTCGACTGAAGCGAAGCGTATAAATCGTCGCTCCCTCGTCGTAAGTTTCACCACTTTAATCTCCGGCTGTTTTGTATAAACAAAATATGCATTAGTCAGTGACCTACCATTAATTGTCGTGTAACACACGTGAATAAACATTTAGGGGTTGAAAAGAATGTCTTTGCTTAAAAATAACTTTTCTAACCTATCAATCTAAAATACAACATATTTAACCATTACAATTCATAGATTTAATGCCATAATTTCTTAACATTTTCAAAACTTTTTGTGCATGTAATGAAAGTTGCATAACGTATCATCCATTATGCGCAAATATAAAGTGCAAATGAATGGAATTTGCCATTATACGAAAACTAATTGAAGTCAATTAAATGCAATTCATGTTTAAACTATACGCAATCTTAAAATAATGCATATTACTTTTTATGGGTGCTGCGCGACGACGAAGAACATTAAAATATGAATGTCTCGGCTGTCTTGAGCAACCGGATTAAGTTTATGAGCAATAAAATACACTGAAGACGATGTGATTTTTAATGAAAGTTGATATTCAATATGCAAATCTATAAATTATATAGTCGTAATTTATTGTTTCATAACACCTACGCCTAATAATTGAGGCTATGTCGACTTATTAATTGATATCCTCAAAAAAACGTCAGAATCAAATCTTATTTATAACTTTGAAAGTTTCTCTCTTTCGGTGTGAATTAAACAATAAAAGAAAATTTAAGCCGCTAGAAGTTTCACTACTTAAGTTATAAATCTTTCATCTAAGGGTTGACCGCAAAAGATGTTCAAACAGTGGGGTAACAAGATGGTTATCTAAAGGGTAGCACAAAATAGCCTGTGAGATTTATCGTCGTGATACATGAATATTAGAATGCGTTTTGTT
>JARJDV010005403.1:0-12319 GCA_030264675.1 Anaulacaspis nigra | reverse complement strand
ATTGCAACTAGAAGTATTGCGATTGATTCGAATTTTGAATTTTATTGAGTATGACGTTTACAATTAAGTTTATCCTATTTATTGCTTTTACAATAATTTTTCTTCATAAAAACGCACCATAAAAACAATATATATATATATATATATATAATATGTATAATATATATCGATAATAAGTCTTTTATCAGCTTGTTTTAAAATCTCATCAAGCACATCGTTTTCTCAAATTAATTGTAAAAGCAATAAATAGGATAAACTTAATTGTAAACGTCATACTCAATAAAATTCAAAATTCGAATCAATCGCAATACTTCTAGTTGCAATTCACTTACTTGTTTAGCTGCATTAAGAAATGCACACGTGAATGAGTGATCACTGATCATAAGAGCCTATATTTACACACTTAAGAGCTAATTGCATGAGATTCATCACTCGATGACGTTTTAGTACTACTACCATTTGTGAGAAAGCAAGTAGTATTGTCATCAACAAAATCCACAAGTACTCCGCTGTCTACAGTTGTCATTCAAGTATACGCACTGATTAGGGATGCGCTGGTTCAACGTATGAAGCACGTGCTACATAGTCTGTTCGGTGATATGCAGTCGTCGTGACAGAACGCCCCACATTTCTTGCACATCACCATCGCTTTCAAGTTGCACGGACATGCGTCGCCCTTTTTCGGTTTCATCACAGCTGCTGGATGCTCGCTGAGGTTGTCATTGATAATCGTATAGTTCTGCAACTGATTCTCAACATCGCCGTAAACAATACTCTGCTGGCCGGGCAACCTTTGGCGGCGAGCGGTAATTGCTTGCGTTCCAGGATTCGGACATTGCACCAGAAAATCGTTGGATGGTTGCAAAGTGGGGTGGTCGGCCTCCACGCTAGCGGGCCGCCCACGTGCGTTTCCACTCAGCGTAACCATGCCGCTATTAATTGTACCAATTTGCTGCTGGGACGGTGGTGCACTGGATGAGCGTGGAATATGTGAGTCCACACCGGCGCGCTGGACGAGAATGTACTGACCGACGTGCCCAACTTGTCCCTGACCTTCTACAACCTGCAAAGACAGATTATGATTATTAGCGGACGTAATTAACAACCACACAAACGTTTCTACCTCCGAGCTGAGCGCTTGAGATTGAGGAAGAACAGCCATCGTCACTGGTATGCCCTGTCCCGACGTGAACACATGTTTGACGAAGACAGGCGGACTGGGCTGTCGCTGCTGATAATTCGTTGCCGCCGGACGCACTTTGACTTTGACGCCATTATTATTGGTTCCTGTGGTCATGTTATTGAAATTGCCTATTGTGTTCAGGAATTAGCAATTACGATCTGCAATTATTCGCACACAGGGTATACTCACCAGATGCGGGCAACGGTGGTGTGAAGGTCTTATTGCTGCGCGACGAACTCACGTTGCCGTACTGCGTGCGATTGTTCTCGGGTTTCGTTGTTGTTTTCGGCTTGGGTTTGTTATTGGCTGCTTGCATGAACAACGGCAACGGCTTTAACTGACCGCGAAGCTGATCTCGATTCGGGCTGTTTTGGATAACAGCTTGACAGATTTGATAACTGCGTTCCAAGTTCACTCTTCCTGGAGGTGGTTTGTTATTGCTTCTATTCCTATTGTTTGTTGTTTGTGTTTTCGCCTTTACTTTGCTATGTGTTGCCACAGCTCTAATCGGCTGACTCGTGCTAAGAGCCAAGTACGGCAATGCGCTGGAACTTTGTACCATACCGGGTCGTGGTATATTTTGCATGTTTTGCGTTGTAGTGCTTGATCCTTGCATGCCAGACGCTGTACTGACTATTGACGGCAAACATACAATTGTGGTTGGTGGAATCACTGTCGTAATACCTTTAGTGACTGAGGGTGTAACAGTTGAATTATTATTGTTGGTGGCTCCTCCAACCGTACTTGTTACTAAACTATCCGAACTAACAATTTCCGGCGTTAAAGTAACTTCCAATTCCAATTTCACTTGGTTTCCTTGAAACTCGTTAAAGGGTTTAGTATCGGCAGGCTCATCTGCGTTTGCAGATGTTTCCGCATTTCCGAGTGCAGCTGCAACCATATCTTGGTCAATTTTGACTTCGTACGGCCAATCGGTAGGTACCGGAAAATTCCCTTCCTCTAAACGAACTTCCAATTCCTCTTGCATTGGAATAACTTCCACATGTTCGGTATTACTCTCCGTACCCACCATGCCTACAGGAACCGTATCCAAAGCATGCAATGGAACTTCCAATAATTTTTCCGTGCTCGAGTCGACAATATCCCAGCAATCTTCGGCACTGACAGACGGAAACATTGCTTGCAAGTCAACAGGTTGTGCGGGTACTTCATCTTTGCAATCAGCTTTCTCTTCATTAGGTACTGATATTTGTCCTGATTCAAGAACGTATGACTCTGCGTCGAGAAAACGATCTTCATCCACTTCCTCGTCTTGATTTTGAAAGTTTTGACTGGGTAAATTCGATAACAGATCTGATTCCTCCACGGTGCTCTGCAATTTGTATTCTTCCTCTGGCTTGGGAGATTCCTGCTGTAGAATTAAGCTATTAGGTAGCGTCATTGCATATGATACAGAGGGCATAATAACTGGACTGTCGGTACTCTCAGACGGAGTTGTTTCCGAAATAGAAGAAGGCGTGTTCTGACCGTTCCATGATTTAGAATCATCGGCTTGTTTCATTTCTTCATCGTCATCGTCCTTTGGCGATTCGCCAGACGTTTCGTCCTCATCATCATCCTTATAATCGTCGTCGTCATCATCCTCTTCTTCATCCATAATATCTTCCGGAAATAGTATTACTGCATCTTCAGTTTTCACTAAAAAGTTAGAAACAATTACTTAGAAATAAAGCGATAATTAAGAAAATATTACCTTCTAAAATAATCGAGTCGGTCGTTTCAGTCATATTTTCAGAAACAGCATTATCTTCAATATCCTGTTCTTCGTCCTCCGTTTTATTACTATGATCCTCTATTAAATCAGGCTGTGAAGTAATCTCAACAACTGGGAATATTTCTAAATCATGCTTAGTTATAATCGGACTGTTAGACTTTCGCTTCGACGGAGAAGGTTCTTCATCATTTGAACTGTTAGTCCGCCTTCTCTTATCAACGCGTGCACTAAAACTACTTGTAATGATTGTCTCGCTGTTCGTATTGGCCGCGACGGTATCACTAATATTAATTATGGTTATTTCTGGCAAATTACTTAAACTATTACTACTAGAGTCAATTTTATCAGCGCAATTGTAATCAACGACCGGCTCCGGTTTATTTACAATAGTTATATGACAATCAGCATCCAATTTCGGTTTCTGTGTCATATTCTTGATCGGTAACAGATCGGGTATTTGAGCTTTTGGTGCGGGTTCGCTGTTTTCCTCATGTTTTAAGCTAGTTGTACACGATCGTGTCACAGCGCCAACAGTCCGTAAGCGCTTTACGATAGGAAGTGGCTTTGGTTTGTTGTTTGTTGTACTTCCAGTTGCAGTTGTCGTTGATGGTCTTAACTTTATGGTTGTTCGTATAGGAGGTCGATTGGTTGTAATTGAGTTTGAATGATTCTCCCTATGACTCTGATCGCCCCAAAGCGGTTCGAAATGTTTTAACTTCCATGGATCTAAACGACTTCTCTCACGATCCGCTTCGGTTTTCAACTTTTGCTGATTCTCCGGCGTGAACTCGCCTTCTGCGAGTCGTTCTTGCCATTCGAGGCATGCTCTAGCGAAGAATTCATTGTTCAAACTCGAAGAGGTTAATCTGATAGATTCGTTGGGATTTGTGACCGTTTGTCGATCGACGCTCGGTAATAATTGTACCAATTTATGTTGATATAATGGTGGTAAACTAGCAAACGTGTACTTGTTTAGCAAGGCCCTCAAGTTGGTGTTGACCAGAATTGAGTCAGGTGTTTCCAGATCTATACAACCCTCTTTGGTCTGTTCCAACTGAGCTGCCGTTGATAATTTCTTATTGGAGCGCTTTCTTGGTTTCAAACTGAAACCAGGAATTGAAGCTAGCACTTCTCGCATGGTGGGCGTCTTTAGGGTAGAATCATTAGTTGCTTCAAGATCATTGTTTGAATTGCTTGCTGGTTGAGGTGGTAGTGGTTTGACAATAATTCTAGGCACTGCTGAAGTGTTGTTACCTGATGCAATTGTGGTGTTTTTTCTTCGTCGTTTTGCCTGTTGTCTCAAGGCATGCTTGATCACCTTCTTGCTATGGCGTCTATTGTATTCCTTATCAAGAATGAGCTGCTGCAGGTGATGCTGGTCAGGCGGAGCAGCATCCTCATTCAGCTGGTGGTGCTGTTGTTGCTGCTGCTGCTGCTGATCATTGCAGACGTCGGGTGGCGCCGCTTCCTGACGTTCTTGTGTCACATCAATTTCCATCACAGAGTACAGCTTGTCACGCACAAATCACAACATTCAATCCATTGAGGATTCACTGAAGGCCAGAGCTGGAGGAAAATGCTATAATGCGCAGATTGTGATGAAGGCGAATGGCGTCATTAGCATTGCGCTGCCTGCCAAAACGAGCAGTGCTGGTTCATACTAGGCACCTATCTGAAGACACATCCTGAGGGTCTATTGCTCTAATTGCGATACATGAAGACACACACAAACAATTCAGCCCATTGCGGCACCGAAGCTATCGCGTCGCCGTCGTTTCTTCGATGCCTGTTTGTAAACAACGTGCTCATTTGGGCTTCATGCGCGACACGAAGTTCGTTTCGGCGACAACAGGTTATGCGATTCGATTCGTGCGTGTTATTCGCGCCGCAACGTCGTCCGCCATTTCACCGAGTGCTTTTCAGGGTGAATGTTTTCTTTTGTGGTCGCGTTCACTCACCATAGACATCCTTTATCTTTTGTTTTCTGCAATGCAACCCCGCAAGAGCGCCGTCTCACGGTAATATTCTTTCATTGATGCATCTTATACAGTGTTCTTTAATACTAAAACTTGTGCTGACCTCACATAGCAACTGGAGAATACAAAGGAGAATTACAAAAGCAGAAACCTGTAGAAAAACATTTATTGAAATAGTTTCGCATTCAGAAAGAGGGAGACACAATGTCTAGTATGGGAATAAATTTAATAATTCCAATGTCGGTAAAGAAATATGTAAAGTTATTCATTAAGGCGGAAGTTGTAAAAGGTTAGGAAGTCAAGGTGAAAAACCGCCATTAATTTCGATGAAATAGTAGTGATAATGATCAAGTCAAACCGAACCAGAATTTATGACTTCAATTCGTTGTTTCTCAGAAAGAACGTTATTTCACAATTGATTTATCATTTGCGCATCAATAAAATCGACAGTAGATTTGTGAAACTATTAGACCTGTGCGCATCGTAGACATGAAGGAATCGTTAGCGATGTCTATAAAGTTCAACTTGAAGTTGAAGTTAAAGATGCCATTCGTTCCTTCATTTGTTCTGCGTAGCCGCGGCGCGCATTGGTGTGAGGTTTTTCAAATGCGGGGACTACAAGAATAAGAAGAGGATTTCAATCAAACGAGATGAACTCATGACTTTATGCAAGAGGTGGGCGAGCAAATTCTAATCTTATTGATTCTGGAATTACATGAGCGGCGAACGCATGGGAACGAAGCGGCGAACAAACGAGCGCTTTCGCGTCGCGCCGCCGACAGAAAACACGGAACGAAGGCAATAATGCTCCTCGTACAGGACGCGATTGCAAGGCGCACAAAGCTTCTTCTTTCCGCTCGTACCTTCGTCAATAATATGGGGATGGAATTCATTCGCCTGGCTTATTTAAATTGCGCGCCTCCGAACATGTTACATTTCGTTACGCATGTGTTAAAACGTTTTTCTTCCATTTTTGCTTCGTCTTACTTCAAACGCACGCGGATAATTGGTGCGCTCATTCGGTTTGTTTTGATATTATATTATAAACAAGGGTGCTCGCCGCCTGTTTGTCTGCAATGCATTCGCGATCCTTGGATAAACAACATTTCGGCTCGCTCAAGCAGTAAAACACTTAAACGGACGAATGAACCTGATTCAAGCGAGCGCTGACAAGCGTTTTTGCGCACTTGACAACAACACAAACAATTTGTTTTTATTGTGCACTTGCTCACCTTGGTGAATTTCCCATGCGACAACATGGCATGCGCGAGGGGACAGCCGGCTATTTGTGTTTTGCTCAATCAGCGTCACCATTAGGAGGAGCACGTGGAAGAAAAAGATATCGCTTCATGTCTTATTATTATTATTATTATTTTATATACAAGTTGCGGATGCTATAATAATGCATTATGTATGAATGGGGTGGCAATTGGGGGTGGTCGTGCCAGCCGCGCACGCTTGTAATAACAACGTCGCTGTCCATTCGTCCAAAACGTTCAAGTTGAGATGTCCGTCGCCGCTGCTGCCGCCGCCGCCAATGCTGCTGCTGCCGCTGCCGCCGGTCAAAGCGTCGAGGTATAATTTTTAGCTCAAGTTTAGTGGGGCGGAAGAAAAGGAAATATGCTGCTATCCCAAGCTGACAGTTGCCGCCGCGGTCCGAGAGCATAACTCTCTTAGGGGTCGCCGAAATATTAATGCAAATTGCTTCGTCCGCTCGCTTCAGCGTTGCAACTAAAAGCAAACGCGTTTGCGGTTCGGACATGCACCGTGTTTTTTGCGTTGTTGGAAAATCTGAAATTAATAACACAACCATTAATTTCCGTTGTTCTTTTTTCCAAAAATTTCAAACTTTAAACACGCTAGTGTAAATAGCGTGTGTGCGGTGTTTGTTGGTAGTACGTAAGGGAACAAACTGAATAATTTTATTATTCAATTTTCTCCTTTGCTGAAAGTCTCAATAGAGCGATATTGGTTTTATCTTGACCATCATCTGCGCGCTGACCACTTAGGGGAAGAGAAGAAGTGCTGCTGCCGGTACTGTTGAAGGAGATGCTGATATTGAGGAACATTAAATTAGCATATTCCTTCGGCCAGCTACGTGCAGCACACATATTGAGTCATTCCGACGAGTATGTTGCAGACTTTTAGGTTATGTATGCATTTATGGAATATGGCTGGACCCTAGTTTTCAAATTGTTTCCACACGTCCGCTTTATGGCCTCTTGCGCAATACCGGCGCGAATATTAAGCGAACATTTTTCTGTTTACTTGCATTTTCATTTTCATTGCGTCAACAGTGCGCACGCGGTTAATAATTGCATGATTATTTACCAATTCGTACTGTTTGGCGATGCATTCGTGTGTAAACACGCATAACTTGCGCACATTGCAAATATAAAGCAGGATTCCTGCTGGCTGTGTTGAATGATGATCTCGATGACGTTGAGAGTGCGCTCTTCCTGCCGCCTGCTCCTGCTGCCTGCTGCTGCTGGTCGTGCATTGCTAGCCCCCTTTTCACACTGCCGACGCCGCTGAGAACCAGCGCACATGTTGTCGGGATTGGATCGCAAGCGTAACCAGTCGGCTGGAATTATAAAAATAGTCCCATCCGTTGCCTGCGCTGCGCGTTGTTCGTCAGGTTGGCTGGCGTACGTATGCGCGCAGGCGCTTGTATAATCATCATCATCGTGATGATCGCGATCAACGTACACAAATGACGCAGCGCAACAATTTTGACTCGCATTAATTCTGGCTGAATTGTAACTAGAGGGCGAATACGCATCACGGCGCATTCGGAGCACGCGGTTGTTCGCTTTTTGGGCGGCTCAGGTGGCCCACTCACACTCTCCGCGTGTACCACTGCCGCCATCACTTTATCAAAAACTGGCTGGCGTTCAATTTTCGATCAAATCGTGTTCGTTGCACGCCAAAAACAAATGTTTATTTCACCATCAGTTGAATCAATTAGGTAACTTGCTAAATCAACGTTTTACAACTAGGCTATTTACTTAATTCATACGTAATTTTAGCCACGATAAAAACTTAAAAGTTATAAATTATATGAAGACTTTCTCTGCTCACATAACCAAACTTTTTGTGTATATTACGTCTGCATATATCATCCAAACACATGTGACAGGTATATGAAGAATTTTTTGAAAGGTGGAAGACAGCACACGTCAGCGGCAGAATGTCACATGAGGGATGAGCAATAGCGCAAAGAAACGAAGAAGGGGGCGGCTAAAAGACATAATAAAGCAGTATTGCCAGCCGCAGCCGCTGTTCTTACATAAATCAGCGGCTTATTAAGTCAAGTGGCTGGGACACAGAGTAACAGAAAATGCAAGCACGCATGGGGCTAAGCGGCGGCAGCGGCGGCGGCGGTGGTGGATACATTCTTGCCGGCGTACTCTCGTCGTCGACGCGAGGTGGGTGCTTGCCAATATTTTTTACGATCATGCCAGAAACATTCGAAAACTCAAGTGTTAGATCTGTTACGAAGCGCATCTTACAATGAAACAATCGGAGCAGGGAACGTTTTTAAGTGTCACGCCATACGCTGCTTGCATAACCTCCAAAAACAAGCGCAAGAAGAAGCAGAAGAAACGGAAAAAAGTTTGTCGATTGCGATGGCTTAGATGTGCGCTGCGCTGCGCGCCTTGATTTGAATAAATCTCATGTGATTTTAAGAAAAAAGCGTGGATCTAACATGCGCTCGGAGGGAAGCATAAATTTTTATTTAGCATTTGGAATAATTTGCGTCTGGAATGCCTTGCTACCTACGCGACGCATATAATTCAGAGAGGGTTAGTTTAACAAAGTGCTTGAGCGCTTTTTCGCTTCCTTTCCATGCGAGCCGGAAAAACGAGGATTTTATTTTAATGGTTGTGTTGCGCTTTGCGCGAAATGTATGCATGCATGTGATATATAATGGTTCGCTGCTTGCCGCAGCGGTGGCTTTGCGGGATGAGAGGAATATAAGTATTGTGTGCTGCTCGGCGCGGTGGATAAATTTTCCGCGCCGAAGAGTTATACGCTCGCGTACCATCCCTTAAACCGTAACGACGCAATGCTAGGCAACTCGGACGACGACTTTTGCCGCTGCAATGCATCGAAATAAAAACGCGTAAACGAAATGGTAAATGCGCTCGTTGGGTGAAACATTCGCACACACTATCTTCGCGTTTAATTTAAAACCGGGAGGGCAGTTTTCGGGTAATAAAAATGCACGCCTTCTGGCCGCCGCGCGCGCGGAAAAGCGTCTTTTTATTTATGGCGAGCAACGCAAGGAGCACATTTAGCTGCTGGAAAATGCAGACACATTTAGTCTTTTTCTTCGGTTGCGCATGTTTTGGAAACGTACAAATTATATGTACGCGTGTGTGTGTGCGCACCTATTTTGCCGTTCGTTTTATAAATTGCGCGATATAGAGAAAAAATAGCAATTAGCTGAGGGTGTAACGCCGTCTGAGGGTCGCTTTTTGCACGTTTTCCTTCAAGGGAGTTGAGAGCGAGCGATAAACATTTTATTACTTGATTTCGTGCCGTCGCAAAAAATACGCCATGCCATAAAAGGGTTGTTAATTTCGAAATAAGTAAAATTAATTAATTCCATCCGCAATCGCGTCGCATAAATGCGCAATAAAAATGCGATTCGCATTGCGGATGAGACGACGACAAGAACGAATTAGTTAGGCAACACAAACAGCTCGTAAAGATAACGCGACTATCAAAGAGCGCGCGCGCCGAGATAAATAAATGTTTACGTCACGTATCGTGTCATTATTAGCATTCTTTAATTGAAGTGTAGCGTATTAAGATTTCGTAAAAAGCACGTCTTTCACCCGGATTTTTCCCCTTATCAGCGCGCGCTCGTTGTGTGCGAGGGTGGCAGGCTGATATTAACTTTTGATAGCGCTTACACTCATCGCAATCGATGTACTCTGATGGAGAAGATCAAAGGCGATTGCAAATACATTGGCTTCTTATTGCGCACAAAATGAAGACGTCGGCGATGAAAGAAGAAGTTGATGGCGGCTGGAATAAAAGTGTACGTAAGTAAAAGAACTTGTAACGAGATGTGTTTCTCGCACGGTGGCGGCAGCGGCGGCGGATGCTATCTGCATGACATTAAAAACACTCGATAATGTTTGAGAATATTGAGTAGGCTCGGAGATGCTTTTCGATTCTTTGATCCAACTGTCTTGTATGCAAACGTACACACACGTGTTCTTTTCCCACTTTATATCCAAAAATTACATGTTTTTCTTAAGGGTCCAATGTTTTTAAATAGGATCGTTTAAGTATTTCAAAAGAATTTAAACGACTAAAGACTATAAAAACAATTGTCCTTATTCAGGATAATTCATAATGTCAAAATTAAAGATTATCATTGGAAAGTGAGGTTAAATTGAGGAAAAACTAAAAATGATATTTTAATATATTTATCATTTATCATAACTATATCTATTTTTTCATTTGCTGTCACCATTATCGTCTCAACGAAGTGAGGTTAAGTTGCGCTAAGCGCCAAGCATTATAAAATAATCCTCGCGAACGACCCCGCACCGAAACGCGTTGGCATTCCGAAGGAACATTTACATTTCGTTCGTGGATTAGAGCACGGATTTTCCACCTGTTTACTGTTTTAATTAATACACCATTCTCAAACTCCCCCGAAATGCGCTTCGCACACTTTTCAAAACAATCATCCAATTTCAAGTTGGACTCGGATTTTCTCTGCTTCTTTCCGCGACGAGTCTGCGCCGCTGATCATCGTTGCGGTCCTTTTGTATTTGCACTCCTTAAACTTTTATGGCGTCGACGACTTTTCATACATATTTTACGACTTGAATCCTTGCGTATTGAATGCCTGATGCGGTTTGTTCCCTGCTCCGTCATAAAGCAAGTGAAATAAAAGCACGCATGGATGGGAGTAATGGGAGTTGTTGGTATGCGAAAAATTGAGGTTAGTCGTTAATGACAGATTGATATTAGGTTAAGATTTTTGTTTGGCTCGTGTGCGCGTAATAGCCGAGCAGATAAGAATTGTACGTTCTGCGCCGGAATTAAAATTAATTAATGGCTTGGCTTTTACGGCGCGCTCTCGAAACCGGATAATGAATTCCGTTGTGTATTGCGCTCGCTTGCCAGCAGCGGAGAGCTGGGATGGTTGTTTTCTTTTCCGCATTGCACATGGGGCGGTTGGCGGCGGGTGGTGTGAGGCGGCAAGCAATCAACTGCGCGCACTCTCATTCGTTTTATCATTTCGAGCGGTCGAGTCATTTTATCAGAAAAGTGCGGTGGTGCGCGGCCGACCAAGAGCAGGAGCAGCAGGAACAACAACAACAGCGATACTTCTTGCTCGCGGACAAGAAGAGAGCGCGCGCAAGGAACGCGAAGGAGATAAATTTTTTGCGCTGATTCCACTTTCCGCACATATATCCGGGACGCGCGCGTCTCGTCGGCCATCTAATTTAGCAACATGCATTATTTATAACAAAAAATTTGCAATCTGCGTCAGTGGCGGAGCGCGCTTCCATTGGTCCGGCGGCAAGAAGTGACCGTCTCCTTGGCATCGCATTCGGGGGCTGGATTGGCGACGGCGAGCGTCGAGACGCGGTGGGGCGGTGCGCTCCTTCTTATCTCGTCGCCTTATTGCTCGGTTTCATCCAGTCAGCGCACTTCCGGTGTCTGCGCGCGCGTTCCTCGCACCTTGCCGCACGCTGAAGATGCTCCCCCACGCTGGCCGCTCGTTGCCGCCGCCACCGCCGCTGCCACCGCTCGTGAAGCTTGGAATGCCCGGCTCGTCTTCGCCGCGATGCAATCAGCAAATATATTGGCAAAATATTCAATGCGCAGAATGCGAACTGTAATCGCATTTCGTCGATGGCCGAATGTCCGAACGTAAAAATATAAATTACGCAAGAGGAAGCCGTTTTAAATGCATGATAGGCGCGCAGGGACCACGCAAGGATGCTTTCACGTTCGATTATAGTTTTCTGTAATATTGCGTTTCAGTGGGCGAACGTGTTAGGTGGTTACCTACCTATATTTCAGGATTTCCGATTACCTTGTCGTAAACTCTAGAATTTTCAATTTTTCTCCTTGCCAATTTAATCTTTTATATTACACAAGGGGTATCAATATTTTACAAGCTTTTTACAATTTACATGATTGCCAGGAGAATTGATTTTTTTGCAAAAATTATGAAGATTCTTAAAATAAACTTTTTATTTAATACTACGGGTATAAAATATTGTCAAATATTGTCATGTCAAATACAATTTTGTTCACAATTAAATACTCTTCATTAACAACACATTTATTTGGATAAAGATTAATATTATTACGTTGATACAACTCTTGACAAATAATGCATTAATTTCGACCAAATTTGATTACCATAAAAACGGTTCTAGTGAG
>JARJDV010005399.1:0-10773 GCA_030264675.1 Anaulacaspis nigra | reverse complement strand
GATAATGCTATGATAATATCATGAAGTGATATGATATGTTACGAATTGTAATAAACACCGTAAGTGGTTATTAAATTACTGAATTGATAAGGAATCAATTTATTTAATAAAGTTGATATTAATGAATAATAGATTATCTTATAAAAATAAAACATTCTAACGGGTCAATTAGTAAATGACGTTAGTGAAATAGTGATAAATATATCTATATATATATATATATATAGATAATACATTGTTTTCCGTTTTAATTAATGATACATCGCAGCTACGTAACATTATGATTAAATATCTGTTAATAATAATATTGTACCTTAGTTCTGCAAATTGTAAAATGCATTGATCTCTCATTTATCAATTTAAAACTAATTCAGTTTGTTTTAGCACGTGATATAGAACTTTATAGAACATCAATTTCGACAGATATCCATGCTAGTTTTATGAATCATGTGGTGTATGATCCTTCTACTATTAAAATTGAAAAATGTGATGTGAAGTTTGAAGATAGATTAATAAATGAAACTGTTACAGTTCCGATAGATCTTTCAACTATTTATACACCAATTCAACAAGTCAAGGTAAATAAGTAGCTATATTTTGAGGACATATCCATAATTTTAAATTTTAGAATAACTCTGTTAGCACTCGTATTAAACCAATGGGACATGGAACATGTGGTTTTATATTAACAAATTTCTTAAAAACCGATCCGCTTACTTTTACGTTTTGGATTAAGTATCACAAGAATGTTGAAGAACTTACTGTTACAAGAAAGTTTGATATCTCCATATACGGTAATTAATCAACGAAATATGTAACTTAAAATAACATTACTTACCTGTTTTTAGACATTCCTGACCCAGTGAATAGTACACTTGTTGTGGATTTGGGTGATACCATAACAATAACATGTGGAAAACGGTCTACAGAAAAGCGTTGTAGCTTATATAATCCATCAGGTGGACTTGTTGGTCACAATACACACTGTTCGCATGAAATTGATCGTGTTGCAATGTCTGATATTGGAAAATGGATGTGTCAATCAGGATTTGCGCAAAAAATGGAACCAAACATTGAGTTCGTTCATGTAGTCCTATATGGTATATATTTTACCTTCAATTAGGCTATCAAATAGTAATACTTTGTTAACGCAAATAAGATGGCTGGAAGTTGAAAACGTGGTATAAAGAAGATAATGGATTGGGATTAATAGGTTGTGAATATATTAATAATTATAAAAAGGGGGAAAAAGCTTGCCCAAGTTTCTGCCAACTGATTCGTCCTGATAATTATATATTAACAATATCGAAATTCAATGGTGCAACTGAGCGATACACAAGTATTGGAACAAATTTAACTAATTACATTTGTCAGCTAGAGGTATTTAAAATATTTTAGTATGACACTTCTATATTAATCCCCATTTCAGTTTCCTTTACCTTTAAAGTCAAACGAAAAGGGCTCTTGGCAATGTCTCATTGATAAAATCGGTGGATATATTATAACTGAAAGTAGTTTACTTATAGGTAGTTATTCTACAGATTGAGCATGTATATAATATTAATTATTATTTTTGAAATTGCAGATCGTAATTACGCAAAACAAAAAACTTTACTAGCTGTTCCCGGATCGAGTGCAGATATTTTCTGTCGGGTTCCTTATAATACTGAAGATTGTTACATTCAAGCTCCAAATAAAACTATATTCACTGGTGGTACCAGTACGGATTTTTCTTATGGTATTTGTAGTCATCATATAGACTATATGAACCATTCAGATTTTGGAGAATGGACGTGTCACTATTCAAAACTTTTTTCAGTGGAAGATGAATTAATTGTAATCAGTGTGAAAGAGTTTCAGAATATTACTGCAGAAACAGATTATGTTGTTGCAAAAAGTGGAGACAAAGTAAAACTCCTTTGTCAATTATCATCGCCAATTATGAATTGCGTATTTCGAGATGGTAATGGAAACAGTTACCACGTTTCTTCTCAAAAGAAAAGTGCTAATATGAGATATGCTGGTAGGGGATTTGAGCATGGGGAGTGTGGCATGATAATTGAAAATGTTCGCCAGGAACATAATGGTACATGGCAATGCATGATGAGGCAACGTTTGCCGCCAAAAATTTGGAAAAAAGAAATGGCCAGCACAAAAATAGTGTTAATTGTTGAAGATGCAAACACAACGTTTATGGCAACGACACTTGGTATTTCAATTGGTGTTGGAGTTTTAATTATCGTAGCAGGAGGAATGTTAGCGTATCGGTTTGCTAAAAGAAACAGAATACAAGAAGAGCCTTCAGTGTTAACGCCTTTAAACATAATTTCTCATGGCACCGACATTAACTTTGAAACAACCTTCTAATTATTGAGTATAATTTATAAAATGATGTACAATAAGAAAACCTCAATTTCTTGCCGTTAATTTAAAGGTGTATTTACCTAAAAGTAATTTGAATTTGAAACTTATTCATTAGTTTATATACATGTGGAGAGTGGAGAGCTGCACGATGATGCACGAATAGCTGTAGCAACAACGATGAGTCAAGGCTAAATGATCATAAGCTGGAGCTGGCATAGGCCAGGATTGGTTATATCCCCTGTCCTGACTGCCGTATGCTTGCGTATGCTGCCGTAGTTCGTGTACGTCCTTTCGATAAAGGGATAGAAATATATCTATCTCATGTGGTAGTAGTAAACAACATGTATGCGTGATTAACTTAGCATCTGAAATAAAGAACAACTAAGTGCTTCCGCTGTGCTCATCTGTTTGGGTTTGGCACCGTCATTAACTCAATGTTCTGATGTGAGTAATGTTTCCAATAATTATTAGTGCAGCGTGATCAAACAGCCAAAGATGAATTTATTTATATGAAGTCGTAAGGTAATATCAACTTCTCGAATTAGACTGAATCTCAAGTGCAATCTCAATGCTGCCTACAACAAAAGATACAAACATGCCTGCAACAAAAGATGCAAACATTGTCAAAATTGCAGTGCAGTTAAGTGATCAGAATGCTCATTTAACTGAGTTTAATCAAACGCAACCTTTAACGTGTATCATACAAGAACTGTGCAATATATGGAATTTACCAGATCCTGATCAGTATGCACTACAATTTACTGACACAAAGAATAAACAGTATATCACTGAAAAGAATCGAAATGAAATTAAGAATGGTTCTATTATAAAACTTGAGTTTTCTCCATTGAAAACAGCACTAGACATTCTGCATAAGTTAAATAATGGATCAGTTGAGGAAAAATCAACTGCTGTTCAAAATTTAGCCAAACTTAGTGCTGACATAACATTTGCATTAGAATTTATTAACAAACAGGGATTAACGCTAATAATAAAACATATTGAGAGTGGTAAATCAAAGGGGACAATTTTGGCTCATACATTGCAATCATTTGTGGAATTAATGGAACATGGAATAGTATCATGGGATATTCTTGATGGAGTTTTTATTAGTAAGATTGCCACATATGTAGTAAATGTAACCCAAGAAATAGAGATTGTACAAGCAGCTTTATCAATCCTGGAGAATATTGTTTTGAATAGCAGTCAGGGCTATGAACAAGTGGAGAAAGAGGTCTCTATTTGTTCGTTGATAACACACTTGCAAGAATCATCAGTAGTACAACAAAATACGGTAGCGCTTATCAACGCTCTCTTGATTAAAGCAGATTTCAAAAAGAGACGTCAAATTGCTGGTACTTTAGCATCGAAGCAGTTACGCCAAGTAATTCAACGTAGTATTTTGCAAACTGGAGCACCATTAGGTGCTGAAATGGCTCACCAATTGTATGTTTTACAAACATTGATCTTGGGTCTTCTCGAGCAACGAATGATGGCCAAAATGGATCCACAAGTATGTATTTCTTCTTTGTTTGACTATGTAACTAACCATATAATTCTAGGACCAGGATGGACATGATAAAATTAAAGAATTACGACGACTTGCTTTCGACAGTGAAGGAGCAGGCAGTATTCGTGGTCCAGGAGGATTTACAAGAGATTATAAAAAGCTTGGTTTTCGCAATGATATTAATCCAGCTTTGGATTTCACAGAGACACCACCTGGTTTACTTGCCTTGGATTGTATGATATATTTTGCTCGAAATCATCCAGACAATTATACAAAATTAGTATTAGAAAACAGCTGTCGAGCAGATGAACATGAATGTCCCTTTGGACGAGCCAGTGTTGAGTTGGTACGCATTTTATGCGAACTGCTTAAAATTGGCGAGCCTCCAGCCGAACAGGGAGCACATACGCAAACTTTATTTTTCACGCATGATTATCCATTTGAGGAGACTTTTTGCATTTGTATCGTTTTGCTAAACAAAACATGGAAAGAAATGAGAGCTACGTCTGAAGACTTTGGTAAGGTGGCCTCAGTTGTTCGGGAGCAAATTAGTCGAGCTATGGAGCAATCTCCTCCATCACTGGAGCAGCTAAAGACCAATCTGCAAACGCTCACTTACAGCAAGATCACGTCCATTTGGCAACAGGAACGCACTTCCCGTGAGAAGTGGGAATCGCATGTTAAGCCAATTGTAGAGCTCAAAGAGCAAATTACGCCAGACATACTCAATTTAATCAATCAGCAGCGATTAGCTTTTATGATTGATGGCACACGTTTTACAAAATACTCAGCGAGGGGACAACGCATTAAAGATAAATATTGGTACATGCGGTTGTCAGCAAATCAAAAAGTTCTGCATTATGGCGATTGCGACGAGAAGAGTGCACCATCAACAGAAGAGTTAACATCAAAGCTTGCTGTTTCTGATATTCGAGCACTAATCGTCGGCAAAGATTGTCCTCATATGCGTGGTCGAAAAGCAGCACACCAGCTGGCTTTTTCGTTGGCATTAGAAGGCGTTGAAGTTCAGTCATTAGATTGTGTTGCTCCGGATGAATTGACGTTTGCCTACTGGACAGACGGAATTAATGCTCTACTTGGCCAGCGAATGGTTAGCAGTGAAGCTGAGAAGGATTTAGATATTCTACTTTCGATGGAAATTAAACTGCGTTTGCTGGATGCAGAAGGTGTAACAATTCCACAATTCCCACCTCCGGTACCTCCAGATCCACCTCACTACCATTTTTGCTACGATTTAAAGTAGATGATAATTGTGGATTATCATTGGCAAAATTTTCCCACATATGACATTACCTATTAACTCTAGTATAGAATTTGTAATCCGTGTGTTCCCTAGAAATTTGATACAAGAAAGTAAGTAGCAAGTTATGTGCAAGTTTTATCAATTTATTTAATCACTCCAACAAAGCATAAAATTAGACTGAATAAAGTATATATATATATATATATAATATTAATTTCCTAATAGCTTTTTTAGTATAGAGTCAACTTTGGCCATATTAATGCGCTGATTTGTTTTGTTCCATACAATGCCCAAGAGTGCTTTAAACATTTTTGGTTTACCTTTGTTGTACTGCTCCACAATTTTAGGATTTGCATTCAGAACATCTTGGCATATTGTTTTTATTTCATCGTCATCATTAATTTGTATGAGGTTGTTGATCGTTATTATCTGTAATTTTAGACGTTAATGTCTAATGCGACTACTCACAAATATGTATTACCTCTGCAATACTTTTCCCTCTACTTGTTAATACTTGTTCCAGAATCAATTTAGCAGTAGAACGATTTATCGTTCCATTATTTATAAATTCACTTAATTCCCTTAAAGATGAGCCAACTGATGAACTATCACTAAAATTGATCATTTAATTCAAACACTAAACAATTTTAGTAGTAAGCATACATATCACGCAGATCTAATTTGTTTTTATTTAAAATAGTTAGCAAGTCGTTGATTATTAAATTGGTTACCAGTTTGTAATCAGTATTATCCTTAATTGCTCTCTCAAAGATGTTGAGTAGTTCTGAATCATTCTATGAACACAATTATTAATCTATTCATACTCAAAAAGGGTTCTTTTTACTAACCACAAGTATAATTGCATGCTCTGTACTTAAACCGTAATTATCACGTAGTATCGAACGACTTTCTTCGGGTAGTGTTGGCAACTTTGATTTTAGTTCATCCACATTTACTGCTCCTCGAGTAATCGGACCAATTGCTAAATGCAGCGGCGGTAAATTAGGTTCCGGCATATACCTATAATCCTAAAATAAATGTAACAAATGCTTTTCAAAGGTTTGACGCTTACTTGTTGAACTTCCTTGTCACGCATTCCAACAGTTTTTTTGTTTAATGCATCCCAAGCCCGTGTTTCATTAGTTATTACTCCTCCACCTTCTAATATTGAAATTTGTCTGCTTATTTCATATTCAATAGCATTGGCAACCCCCCGCACAGAACCAATATTTTTTATCTCAGTTCGGACGCCAAGTGCACTGCCTGGTTTGTGAATGGATACATTTGCATCAACTCTTAAAGCACCCTCTTAAAAAGTATACATTAAAGTGATATATTACACAGCAAATTTGTAGTATGTAATACCTTCCATTTTACATGAACATGTTTCAATTCTTTGCAGTATATTTATCAATTCCTTTATTAGTGCAGCAGCTTCCTCTCCATCACTCAAATCTGGTTCAAATACAATTTCCATCAGAGGTGCACCAGCTCGATTTAAATCCAGTAAACTTTGATCCTCCTCATGTAAACTTTTGCCACTGTCTTGCTCCAACTGGATTTGTGTTATATTTGCTTTCACTTTATATGACTTTTTATGAACTCCAGGCATGTAAACAGAAACTTCCAGGAATCCTCTAGAGGCTAGAGGTGATCTTTGCTGTGTAATTTGGTATCCTGCCTAGAGATAATTTTTTACTGCAGAACTTAATATGTACATTTATAAATATTTATTACATACTTACTGGCATATCAGCATAAAAATAATGTTTTCTATCAAACATTGAGACAGGATTCACATTGCAATTTAATGCAAGAGCAGTTAATACACCAGCTTCAACACATCTTTTATTTAAAACTGGCAAAGTCCCTGGTATTGAACAGTCAAATAAAGACACATTACTGTTAATTGGGCTTGAAAATGAGTTTTTTGCTCCTGAAAATAATTTACTTTGGGAAGCAATTTGTGCATGAACTTCTAATCCTACAACACTTTGCCATTTCCCTCTACAAAAAACAAAATAAAGTAAAGGATAATCAAAGATTTCTTCCACAAACCTCTCAGTTGCATGTAATGAGTAGAATTTATGTTTAATTAGATTAGTCCCCAGATGAATTCTTTTAATATTCATTATTCTTACATTTATTAAATGCACATGTAATTATTAATCGGATTTATTATTGTTTTTCACAAATATTGGAAGAGCTCAGCTCAGATAATAATCAAGCTAGGCAACTTTTATTACTTAAATATGTGTGTGTATTTATATAACCCGCAACCCGTAAGATTGTTTATGCAGCCAATGATACAATGCTTTTTTACTGTGTAGCAAGTTTGACAAAAAATATAAATTTAAGTGCAATCCCTTGCTCTAATAGTATAACGGGGTATAAGGTACCTTTAAAGTTTGGTACTTTCTTTTCTTATTAAATTATGATTTATAATAATAATAATTGTTATGGAGTATTGTATAACATGTTATTTAAAACTGAAATATGGGTTTTAGCTTAAAAGGCCCCCGACAGCTTAGCTCAATTGCTCCAACGCTCCCTTTCGACCTGGGAATCCTGGGTGCGATGTCCAGTGTCGGTGAATATGTTCTAATATTTGAGCGGAATTCTATTTGCAGGATATAATTCTGTAACGCTTATATTCAAATCTAGCACTTGGGAAATAATTTTAAATAAAGTTGCAATTTAGCATAGAGCTGTGTCAATGACCATTTATATTGTTATAGCACATTTAATATCAGCACTTAAAACGGCTGGAAATTATTCCAAAATGGATTTGGTATGGTTTGTCTGGAAAAAATCGGGAAAGGGGATTCAGTCAAAGGTTTGGCTATGTCGGAGCTGGTGTGAACTGCCGAGGGACCGGAGTTTGGGGTGGGCTATATGAACAAAATCGCAACGCGCATAGCCTTCAAAAATTAAGATGTGCGGAACGCTTAAGAGCCCTGCAGTTAGTTGGACCAAGTACAGTGGGACCCCAGAACATTCAAAGAATTATTGTTTTCGTACATCTCACTTCAATAGGTTTCCTCGGGAATCGAACCCGGGACGCTCGGATCAGATCCGAGCATTGGCGGCGCAGTGTAACCGACCTTAGCCTATCGATTTATAATAATAATAAGGGTATCTGACGTTAGCCTTATCGTATAACCTCAGGATTCGAATCCAACACACCTGACTTGCAAGTTAACAAGTTTATAGCACACCTGATTTACAAGTTAACGGTCATACATCCTGCGCGTAGTGTACTGTGACGTCATACATTTTAGACTTATCGTGTTAATTTATAATATTGAAAAATAATTTAATATTGAAAAATATTATATTCTCGGGGCTAAAGGTAATCTGGGCCCAATTCCCAACGTCGGAAATAGAGCGTAAACCTAGTTTTATTACTTTAAAATGTTTATCAGTACTTGCAGTTAAACCCAATACCTCCTACTCTATATCCTTGCAAGGATCCTGACGTTGCGTGAGTTAAACTTTAAGTCAAAGGGTACATGTATTTTTCATCTAGCTTTTAGAAACTAGAGAAAAAGATACATTTTGCGATAGTGCCCTCTATACGAATATGATCAAATTTTCTATAGATTCCTAAAGCGTGAGCAATAACAGCAATAACCTTTATCCACCTTTATCACCAATATTAGCGCATATATACTATAAAGTTTGGCGAATTTTGTAAATAAGGTGTTTATGCAATTGCAATTTAATCTAGTGTTTATCTGTTATATCTGCTAGTTACTGTGTACATCATAAATCGTGTCAAGTTATACAATTCGTTGTTAATTATTGTTTATTGGTAACATCATACTGATTACAAGTAAATATGTTAATAAAGTGTTGTGTTAAGAATTGTAACACAAATTCTGTAAACTACAATGGACGTCAGCTTCATACGTAATAACAATTCTCACTATTCAATAACGAAATAATATCAAGTTCATTAATGTTATTAGGTTTCCAAGAACGCGTCCAGTACAATTAGCTGCATGGATAAATGCTTCTGGATTACAAGGAGAGCCTAAAACATGCACAAGAATTTGTAGCGACCATTTTTTACCGTCAGACTACCAACTACGTCCAGGTGCTAAAAGGAGGATGCTGCTCAGAAATGCAGTGCCTTCCATCTTCCCTCATATAAACACACCTGTGGTTGAGAATGCCCCCAACAATTTGTGTTGTGATAATAGCAGTACAAATACAGAACCAATTCAGGTAAAGTATTTTTAATTTTAAAAATCAAATAATATTCAAATATATGTATTAGAATCCACAAACAATTGAAAGTGAAATAGATGCTCCAAATTTTGCTGATGAAGTAATTATAGATACCTTTGAGCCTACAAACAATCAAGTAAGTTATTCAGTTTTAATACAGCTAATATGTACAATAGTGTTTTTAAGGATTCTATTGGTTCTGATGCTGGCTCCAATGAAGGAGATTCCATGGTATCTAAAGTAAGTTGTATTGTTAATGTGTCTTTAAGTTTGTAAAACTTTTATTTATTTTTAGTATATAAATGATACGAATTTAGATGACGATAATTTTGAGTTTTCTACCAATTATGTATTCATTGATGGAACATTGGAAAAGAGAGTGAGTTATTTCATTATTTCATGATAATTCATATATTATAACAAAAATGTTTTAGAATTTGGAATCACATCCAGAAGGGCAAAATTCTGAGACAAATATATTTAAGTACAACACCAAGCGAAAACTAGTACGCAATAGAAAAACGCAGTCTTCCATTGATTATACACAGTCTGAAAGAGAATCATTAAGGGTGTTGACACGCCAACTAAAGCAAAAAGAAATACAAATTGCTAGGCTAAATAAGTTAATTATACCTGTTAGACCTAAAAAGGAAGTTGACCTGATTGATGCTCTTCACATTTTGGAGAAGCATTTTCAAGGTACACTTCTAAACTTACTTAAATGTGAATTATATAACAGAGCTGGCGGCAAACTCCGGCGTTATACAGAAGATGTAAAAGATTTTGCTATAGAAGTCTTTTCAAAGTCTCGGAAGGCATATAATTTGCTGCGAAATGTATTCGTGCTACCTCATCCAAAATCTATTTGCAGGCTAATGCGACAACCCGCAATATTTGCAGAATCATCTGCTCTCACTAGCACTGATGATATTGAAATTGAAATAGGGCTTCCATCACCGAGTTACAACGTTGAGTATGTTATAGGCGCTGACGAGTTTTAATTTTCTTAATTAAATGTACAATACACATTCTAGTGTATTCAATAATAAATCAATTATTTTTCAAACATATAAGACAATTCACATAATTTAAACAGTACATTTCTATTTTACAAACTTAGATTTTATGAATAAAATAAAGATCATAAACATCTAATAAAAATTTTTTTCTTTAACATATATCACCAGAATAATTATTAATTAAAATACCAATATTTAGTTCAACATTGTATGTCTATCATATATATTACGTCTCTGTTCCTTCACTTGCATTTTCCATTTATCTTGCTGATGACCAACTCTATTGAGGACATTACCTCTCACACTCATGTTATGGGACATTGGACCACCAACACCAGCTGCAGTTTCATCTTCTTCATTTGTATGTTCTTGATAGCTGCCCT
>JARJDV010005397.1:0-19448 GCA_030264675.1 Anaulacaspis nigra | reverse complement strand
TTCTTATGCATAAAAAATAGCAACGTTATCGTTAATCCATCACGGATTGTGATTGATCTTTGCCAAATTCACACATGTTTCTTTTATATATATAATTGCGTTTTCATTTCTTGTTCTTTTTATCAATATCATGACGAATCGCAAAATTCTAAGCTACAATAAATGTTTAAATAATTAATAAATAGTACGCGTAAGTTTAAAACTATACGAAACTTTTTAACTTCTTTACAAACATTTGTCGACATCTATGTGTGAATCCAAACAACATCATTCAAATCGCAGAAGCCTTGAAATATTGATTTTAAGCAAACAATACGTGCTTTTAAAGAAGTTTCATATAGTAAACTATTATAATTGAGCTTCTTAATCGCCTCAGACTTGGATTCACCGCATGAAGACATCTTGTAGACGCTAAAAAGCGCAAGTCGCCTTCATAAAAAAGCGTGCAAGTGGCGCTGTTATGTTTCATATTTAATTAAAGACTGTCAATTTACTAATGAATACCTTAACGCTATTTGCCCATCTAATTATTAAATGAGTTCTCCCTATCATTAAGCTGATAAAATAGCCAACAATTGAAATTGTTTATTTCAATTCATATTATTACTTGCACCGTGTTGTCAAGCCTCTATCGAAGTCACGTCAAACTAACTCCCGTGTTTACTGTTGTGACATTTAAAGCATTTAAGGTCAAGAATATATTGGGAACACCGAAGAGAAATTCGTTTTCCTACTTAATTCGGTGTTTGTTTGTTCATCTACTGCAATTGCAACATTGCGGAAAACAGTCGTATCAAAGAGGAGCGCAACTCGCTGTGTAATATCCGCACCGGTTGCATTAATTTGCATGTCATTAACTAACACGTCCCACCACAGTATTTT
The DNA here is from genome assembly GCA_030264675.1 of Anaulacaspis nigra. Classification (NCBI taxonomy): domain Eukaryota; kingdom Metazoa; phylum Arthropoda; class Insecta; order Coleoptera; family Staphylinidae; genus Anaulacaspis; species Anaulacaspis nigra. The sequence continues at coordinate 18,566 of JARJDV010005397.1, read as the reverse complement.
AATTGCATAAACTTGTATTATTGTTACCTACTCGTGCGACTTATCATCGTGAGCCAGTTCACTCATTGCCACTGAAACATTAACGGTATAATATAATTGACAACGTGTTTGTACCTACATAAAACGCAAAGTCATGATTGAGGTAAGAATATTTCCCAAATATTTGATAAATTCTACTATACTATCTGCTGTTTTAGATTGAAGTATTGTCAGTGAGCAAAAAACCGCTCGGCCGAGTGTTCGTGGAGCCCCAGAGCACCGTGAAAAGAATTAAGGAAGCTGTGCAAAAATCATGCGGCATTCAAATTTGCCGGCAATCAATCCGCAGCGATATAAAGGGCAAGGACATTAGTGACACTACCACTCTTTCTTTGAGTGCTGGCTCAAAAGTCTATGTCAAGGACCTAGGACCTCAAATCCCATGGACAACAGTATTCTTAGCTGAATACTTTGGCCCATTAGTTGTCTATGCTTTATTTGCTATCAGACCAAGTTTAATTTATGGCAGTGATTCTTCCATGGAGTTATCACTCACTGCAAAAGTAGCTTGGGCTTGCTGGACTGTGCACTACGCTAAGCGTTTATTTGAGACTGTGTTCATACATCGCTTTTCTCATGGAACAATGCCTATAAGGAACCTCTTCAAAAACTGCTCATACTATTGGGGATTTACAGCTTTTGTGGCTTACTTCACCAACCATCCCCTGTACACAGAACCAGCAATGATGCAAATGCTTATCGGCTTGGCAATCTTTTCGTTCAGCGAGTTCGGCAACTTTAGCATTCACATTCTGCTGAGAAACCTGCGCCCTGCCGGGTCAACTGTCCGCAAAATTCCGATGCCTGATAGTAATCCATTCAGTTTGCTCTTTAACTTCGTCTCGTGCCCAAATTACACTTATGAATTCGGTGCCTGGATCGGCTTCACCATCATGACCAGTTGCATTCCAGCATTTATCTTTGCGCTCGCTGGCATGTACCAGATGACCATCTGGGCCATGGGTAAACATCGCAACTACAAGAAGGAGTTCTCCAACTACCCCAAACAGCGCAAAGCTATCGTTCCATTCATTCTTTAATTGCATTTATTCTATTAATTGATCTATGCTCAATTGTAGGACACGCGTTCTATGTTTTTTTCTAAACTCTGCAGTCTGTACATTTTACTGGTTTTTTGTTAAATAAATAAAGCGTCAAACGTCTATTAAATCGTCAAAGTTATTTTCCTTGAATTCTCGTACGCATTAAATTGCGCGTTTACTACTCAGTCGGACATTGCTTTTACGAAATAAAATACAATTGTCATTATATTACTGTTGAAAATGACATGGCAACTGGTTGTTGTTAGCATCGTAAACATCGTTACGAATTTGCGCGGCCATTGGTTGTTCAATATTCATGAAAGAACAAGCAGGCACAACCAGCCTCGACGACAATTGCATTAACAAAGTAATTGATTATCTATTCATCATTGTTTCGAAATAGTGATAACCCCAATTAGTTTTATCATCCTCGAATTATTATGCAACTGCGTAAACAAAAGTATTCAAATTATTTGAAATTTGCAAGTTTATTCAAAATAATTTTGTTATGATTGCTCCTATTTTACGATACTCACGGTTTAAAATTACATTGCATACCTCCCAGGAAAACCACCTGAAAAACAAGAATGCAGACAACACTTCCAAATATTGAAGTATTTCGTACACCATGGTTCCCTTGAGCGTCGATCTTCCTCTTTTACATAAACTTAAAATGGCTTCATTGCAAAATACAATTTATGAATACTAAGAAGCATTTTACCTATTTTAAGCACATCCAATGAATATCCTGGATTGATCAACAACATTTGGATAAGTGCCCTAACGTGGGCTTTCCTTTTATTTCGTACTCTTATCGCAATTTAGAATAAGTGAGTGTTTAATTCAATTGTTAATTGTTATATTAGATAGCACCAATTGGTATTATTTAAATGTGTGAAAGAGGATGAGTTAGTTCACTATACGATTGACGAGTAATGTGTCTTCACAATATATTTGGTTTGTTTCGTTATTATTTGTCAATTCAATAAACACTTAGCTATGTAGTTTGCGCTTTTTTCCAGCTTAACAACAAACACCAATCGATCTCAAATATACTATGATGCTATGATGAATGACTTACAGCTAAGTGATAATTGAACAAATTATACGATTTCGCACTGAACGTGAACGTCGTCTTCGAATGCGTGTATAAATTGGGATTGTAAATGGTTAGTAGTCTTTTAATTTTGTCGTGGCTGTAATTGTAATCGATTTTTTTTATTTAAGTGCAAAAATTATGACATTTTCTTCTAAATAAAAAAGCTTTATAAAAAAATAAATTCACCAAATGATTTTGAGATGATGTCTTGTTTTGTAAATTGCAAAACATAATCATAATTTTCGTTAAGAAGTAATGTGACAAGTGTAGTAGTTGAATTAGTTCCGCATATGTAGATATCATCAATTAGTAATTCCTAAATAGTTGTAGTTGATGTTGCAATAGTTGTAGTGTAATTATCAGTTAGTTATTGTTTGTTATGTTATGATGTAATTAAATACGATTGGAAGTTTGTTTCGCGGAGAAATTTCCTTCATTTTTCAATATCGTTTGCCTAGAATATTATTAGTATTAATTAATATTTGTTTTAAAAAAGCTCAAGGCGTCGACCAGTCAGGATCTCACGCGCGTTCAAGATAATTTAATATAAGTAGAGATATTTTTGATTCGAGTGCCTACACAATGGAAATCCTGACTGTGTGACAAGATATTATAGACTTTTCGCATTCGTTATCATCATCGTCATCTTAAACATGTTCTCTTTAATTTTTACCTCTCAAATGTTTGCAAGTTTACAAATTGCAATTCGCATCAATTCAACTTAATTTTAACACAATTTTTAGTGCGTTACACTCCGTGCTCGCGACACCCAATAATCTTTACATGTACAAAAGCGATCCTACCTAATATTTATAATATCATATATTATATATAAATATAAATAGTATTTATTTCATTATATCAATTATTCCTTAATGATGCTCGACTCTCATCTCAAAAAAGAAGGCGTAAAACAAAGTACCTATTCGAAGATTGCATCAAGAGAGATATTGGTGTAAATCGGGTAAACGCTCTTTCCAGAAACAGGCAGAGAGATGATACTCGCATCCGATGAGAGAGAGAGATTCAGAGAAGAGGGCTTTTAGAAAAACTCCCGGGGGCCAATAATGACGAGGACGAGATGGGGGGGAGGGCTAAAAATTATGGGACAGGAAACTCGTAACAAGCAACAACACCATGTTTTCATCATCGTAAAAATGGTTTCAACAAATCAAATATTATAAACAAGCCCTTATTCTGGCAGTGTCAGGCCTATCTAACTAAGCGCAATAGCAATTATATAATGTACACGTAAAATGTTCACGATGCGTGTGTTTTGTTGTTATGTGTAAAAGTCACTTCATCAAACGAACGTATGCTATCTACTATTTCATTTTTAGCTTGCCTATGTGTGTATTTCGTCGATTCTTTCATTTAAATATAATACAGCGCAAGGTCCACAAATATACCTAGTAACGTAACAACAATCAATGATTAAATGAAATACGCGATCGTATTCGTAAAAAATTCTAATACAATAATCATCGAGCTGCATAAATAATCAAATTACTTATGCGTACGCGCTCAAACTTAATTTATGAACCGAATCATCCTCTTCAAAATTATTCATTAGCCTATTCATGTAAATATGTTTCTCATCAAAATAATCCTAACTTACCGAAAATATTAGAAAAATCTATGTCAAATAAATCTAAATTAAAAATGGACGAATTCAAAGTCTAGAGCTGTGTAAAACTTAACTGCATTCGAGATGTTGAGTCAAAGTGGATAAGAAATCAATCTAAATGTCATTTATAACAAAAACAAAGATAAATCAAGAGTAAATTCTCACCATTAAAGTATGCGCTCAGCGTTTCGTTTTCTATCTTTCTGGGAGGCGTTTTGGATTGGCATGTGTCTTATTTCGTTTTTGTGGTGGCTGGTGGTGAAGGTTTTTTAAACTTCAGAAAGATTTCGTCGAAGTAAGGAGAAAAAGGAAATACTTAAACATACGTGGCAGCGTTTGGAGGAGCCTGCCTCAAATTTGTGGGCACGTACTGTCCGATAAAGGAGCCATCCTCAGTGAAGCGTCCTGAAAAAGACAACACATATTTATATTTGTTCATCCTGCTCATCACAATTTTTTCACTCATGTAACAAAACAATAGTGAAACGATTGATTAGTAGAATGGAAAACAAAAAGGAAAATCTTACTTTTACACTATAGTGGCAAATCCCTGCGACGTCGTTTCGCCCGGTTTTCGATTACGGCCATACTGCCCGATGAATGAACCGTCTTCATTCATACCTTCTACATAGTCAACGAAAACAAAACAACATGTAGTAAAACGAAATAATAATTGGGCAAACGTATACAGAACAAAACTCGAATTAAAACCATAAAATCACCGATAGAAACAAAGTATCACGAACACTTACCGGTGTCACCTTCGCCATACTCAGCCATCGAGTCGGTATCACTCTCTGGTCCCGGCTTTGGCTCGCTGGCGGTAGATTTGGCGTCCAACGGCTGTGAGTATTCATGGAAGCCACCTTCGTCCGGATAGTCGTGACGACCATTCGCTTGCTCGCGTTCGTGTACAGCGTACTTGCCGCCACGATTACGTTTCACGATGCAAACAATGATCAGTACAAGCAGGAGGAACGCAATGGCGAGCATCATGCCAATGAACCAGCCGGCGGTAGCAACGTTTTCTCGCGGCTGAATGATAGGTCCACCCCCGCCGGATGTATCGACATCCTGTGGCCGACTTTCCGTCTGGTAATTACCATCAACGGAGACGGCAATAAATTCGTAAATTTGATCCTGATCAAGGCCCGAGACATTAATGAATTCTTCATTGAGCTCTGGAGGTGTCGTTTCATAGTTGCTCTCGCCTTGTTTACGATACTTGACAAAGAAATGAGATCCGGGCTTGTCATAGTCAGGAATCCAGTCTACGCGCATCGTTGCGTGATTGCTGTTTTCGTTCGGAATGCGCGATGTAGAGAATGTGGGTATTTTCGGACGCACGGCCGCTCCGCCTCGTGTAACGCGTTCAATAAAGTATCTATAAACGGCGAGATAACATATATTAATTTTAATTGGAAATCAATGCAATCCTAACATCTTACTTCTTGCCATCTCCTGCCGCTGTCGTTGCGCTGATATACAGACGATACTTAACGTTCGGTTGCAGACCAGAGAGCTTGGCGCGCAATTGATTCGGATTCGTTATTTGAGGAACGCGCGCTATTTCGGGGAATACGGACGTGCCATTTACGACCGAGTAGAAGATTTTGTAGCCGGTGAGGATGCCGTTCGGCTGGTCGGGCTTCTTCCACTTGAGTAGGAATGCCGAGGAACCCAATTGGTACGCTTCCAAATACGAAATTGGTCCGGGAGCTAAAAATATTCAAACGCCCGTTATAAAAGCTATCGATCAATCACCTTAACGAATGCGAATTACCTCCTTCGGGCGCGTCAAAACTGAGAACTTCACTTGGCGGTCCGTTGTACTTTCCATTGTAGACGTACACTTGGGCGTAGTTTTTCGCAAACGGCGTGAAATTCGTGACGAGTGCTTTCGTTGCCTCGCCCTGCACTTGAATTTCCTTATGGCCTGGTTTTTTATCGGTCCACGTTTTGATTTTGTATCCCTTAAAATGACCCCTCACCGAATCCAAACTCACTGGATTCCAGCTGAGCAGCGCTTTCGTAGGCGATTGAATTTGGACAAGAGTGAAGTTTGTAGGCGGTTGGGTCGGTTCGTTTTCGCCAGAATATCCAATAACTTCGACGGGTGAGACATTCGCCTCGCCCAGCTCGTTCATTGCGACGACTTTAATGCGATATGGTTGGAAGGATGGTTGATCATTAATCACTAAGTGATCCTGCCGCCAGTCGGTAATGTCCTGCACGATATATTCCGTGCCTGGAATATCGCGTTTCCAAAATACTTTGTATTGGAACTTGGGCGCATTGTGCTCGATTTCCGGCATGGGTGTCCAACGAATGACCAAATTATTTGGCTGGTCACCCTCACCCTCTACCTTATCGGGATTCTTGTGTGGCACTTCCGCCAAAGTGCTGCACACTGATGAGTGCGTGGAGGGAAGCGATGGTCCAATCTTGTTCTGCGCAATCACTCTGAACGTGTAATTAGCCCACGGGCTCATTGGGGCACTGTATGTCATATCGACGGCTGGAATATGGTCGTAAGCAGTCTCCCAGACATCGGGCGTAAAGGACGTGTTGTACTGAAGCATAAAGTGCGAAATAGGAGCACGATTGTCACCCTGCGGCAGCCATTTGACGATGGCGTCTTTTTTATTACAGATGATGCCCTCCATTTCGGGCGCATTAGGAACATCCTGGACCGTGAGCGTTGCTTGTGCGGAAGCTTCATCAAGAGGAGTACGTGCAACGCACGTATAAGTACCTGAATCCAGTTCAATCGTCTTTGCTATTGTCAGTGAATAATCGGAAGTCTTAACAAAACGCGGCTCGCTTTCGAAGTCGATGGGTACACCATTATTGAGCCAGATTATTTCCAGGGGCAGTGAATGATCCGCTACTGCATTACATCTAAAAGTCGCCTGTGTGCCAGCATTCACTTCATAATCCTCGGGGCCGTCGCTGATAAACGTATGCGACTTGACCGCAAACGTACATGACGCATTCGCGCGTCCAAACTTATTCTCAGCATAACAAGTATATTCGCCGCTGTCGTCAAACTGAATCGAATCGATATTCAAATCACCATTGTCAAGTACCCTAAACCGGCCGCCAGTCAGCTCTTTGCCATTATGCACCCACTTGACTTCCGGTTTCGGCGCGCCGAACACCTTGCAAGTCATATTAATAGCGCGTCCATCGACGGCTTCTTGATCGTGCGGTGCTTCGGTGATCTCTGGTGCTAATGCAAGTACGTTAACATACACATCCTTGTAGACATAACCGAGCGAATTGGTTGCGTTGCACCCGTAATTTCCGGTATCCTTCTTAAGCAGTCGTTCGATACGTATGTTATTGGTTCCAACTTTACGTCGTGGATTCGGGGGTGCTTCGGCAATCGGTTTACCATTGTGAATCCACTTAATTTGCGGCTTGGGCACGCCGGATGCAGCGCATCGGAATTCAACCGTTTCGTCTTCAGCCGCATTAATAATTTCTGGCTCCTCGGTGAAGTATGGAATCGCGAGTACTTGCAGATTAATAGAATGGGTCTGCGATTCGCCTACGCCATTGCTTACTTCGCACGTATACGTTCCCTCATCGTCAAAGTCGACCAGATTTATCACCAGTGACTTACCATAATTATTCTGCTGTACCCTTTCTGTCGACTGCACTATTCGCCCATCCTTGGTCCAGACAGTTTGTGGAAGCGGCGTGCCCCCATAGATGCAATACAATTCGACCCTTTTGCCACGCAAAGCAACTTCATTCTTTCGTGTAACGTACTGCTTAACAGGCGCATGTTTATTCTGCGAGGCAGACACCCCGGTTGTAATAACTTTCAAGAGAACGCGATTTCCCAATTTATATTCTAACTTAGTCGAAGAGGCCGCAGCGCACGCATACATAAAATCATCGCTGGCGTCCAGTTTGGTAAGGTTCGAAAACCATAAATTACCCTCGGGATCTAACGTCATGCGCGAATTGTTAATGGCTTTGAACGCCTCTGACGTGAGCATTTGCACCCAGTAAACTTTAGGCTTGGGCCAGCCGTCCGGCGGCTGACAGCTCAACTTGAATGGATCACCTTCCTGGCCGGTGACCGAAAGAGGCGGCTGGATTTTGAACGAATTCAACTCGGCCTTGCGCATAAAGACCGAATTTGATGTGGCCACACCGTGCTCGTTCTCGGCGAAGCACTGATACTGACCGAGATCTTCATCTTGCGGTTTAGCAATGCTTAACGTACCACGACCTGGTTGCTGCGAGATGCGATCGTCGTACGCCTGCCAGTCGAAATGCTTACCGTTCTTCACCCATCTGTACTTGGGTACTGGTTCGCCAATTGCTTCGCATTCGATATAGAACGGTTTGTCGTTTTCATCAACACCGACTTGAAAGAGCACTTCATCGGTCGGTGGCTGTTTTACTATTCTCGGTGGTGATGGAACTAAAAAAACCGAATGAATTAATTAATTTCTCCGCGCAAAACAACCTTCAAAACTTACTTTCTCGTGCCTCTATCAGCGCTCCCAGCAAGAGAACCGCGAATATTCGCGTGAATGTCATCATGTTTCTGAAAGCACAAAATAAACATCCATCAATGTTTCAATCTCACTTATAACCAATTGCGCCTTAATTGTTACTTAAGCACGAGCGATCGTTTGATTCAGTGCACTTATTACCACGTTGTGAATGAAAAGGCATAGAGCATGGAGTGTAATCGCGTTGCAGAAATCAATAATACAGCTGAGCTGCGACTCGAAGCTGATGTAAATAAACTTTGTATGTATAATAAATGCGTTCTTAAGTGGCTACTGCGGTGCACCGTCCATTTCAATGCGAATGACTACTTAAGCGTATTAAGGCATAATATTCATAGATGAGTAGGTGGACATTGTATCGCTTGAATGAGAAGCAACTATACGACGAGCACTCTTAAAATACCTTCCTCAACTCGTACGCTCAGAGTACGCGATCTGCATGTATGTAATGTAATTGCTCTCTATTCGCCAACGAGTGTAAACACGAGGAAACGAATCAATTCCACTCATCGCTGCAGCTGCATTTATCCGGTATTACTCATCGTATGCATTACTCAAAACCAAATCATTTTGTTTTCGCCAGCAAATCGCATAAATGTGTGTACGTTGCATGCAAATTGACTGAATGCCAATTGTTTTTCTACGTTCAATTATGTTATTGTTTATTTATATACAGCCTGCAAACGAACAAATGGAGAGACCACATCCATTCCATCAAGTAGCACATATGAATGGTTATAGCGTGCGACTGCGATATGATTATTAAACGAGCAGAGATGTGCTTAACATTCATCGAAACGAGAACAGTCGAATGTCGTGCGCTACCACGGGACAACCGTAAATAAAACTCGATGATGATGTTGATGATGATGATATTTCGGTTGTTTTTGTGTGCTTGATTCGGTTCGCAGAGAGATAGTAAAGCAAAGCACAAGTAGACATCATGTGTATAAATAAACGATGACATCATTTGTTCGTAAGCTATCCTATCCGAGCAGCTGACGTCATTGTGGAAATGACAAATGTGCATGCTGCCTGCCGTAATCAGCCATTGCTTGATGATTACCACCATAATAGTCAACTTTCGTGGAAACGACCGCTCTCTGCTTCAATTGCTCATTACTTAATAGTCTGCTTAATTATGCGTAGACTGAAGGTGTGGTTTTCGCTCGACTCGGCGTCTCCACATGTGTGTAATGATGATATGACTAATGTTGTTCAATAATAACAAACGCAGCACGCCGTGCATGTCTTCAAGTACGCAGGTAACGCATTCAAGTTGACCGATAACAAATTATTTGCGCTCCACAAGCACAAACCTAAATGTGTTTAGGCACGCACCTGCGTTTGTTTATACCCGATAAGAAAGGGATTTTTAAGGCCGTCTAACCACTACTTGGCAAATAATCATCTATTTGCTACAAAGAAATCGCGCTCTAACAGTTAAATATTGCGTTCAATAAATGCAAGTCGGGATTTTCCGTCCACGAATCGGTTTTCCAGCAGGTTGCCGTAGGACAGCCACCTACGACTACTGCGATCGCGCTCGATGCAATTGATAACGATGACTTACCGAATATACTTGCGGCTGGGTAATGCTATTTATCCATAATCCAAGGGGCACACCACGCTAATCGCACACTACACGCCACTCTTCTCAGGTCCCTTCGGCGGAAAATTCACTCAGCCAGCGGCGGCGGGCACACAACAACGATAGGTGCGGTCGTTCGCTTGCTGCGATCGTGTCACTGTTATACAGCGCTTCGCTGCTTCGACTGAACTGCCTCCCTCTCTTCGCACACTGGCGTCTTTTTGCTCGCTGAATTTGTTGCGATTAGGTGAAGCTTAAACGACTACTCACTATCACAACGCTGACCGCCCGCCGCGCAATTCAGATTCGATTGATTCCTGCAGCCACCAACAACCAAACGCTTTCTTCGGAAACGTTTAACAGCTACTGGTCACTACTGTTGCACAAAGTTTGACAGCACGCTCTTGCTGCATTTCGAGTCATCGCCGCACGTGGCGCACTTGAGTGCACGTTTTAAATTGACCTATTTGTATATACAATAATTAAGAAAGATTTATAATATCCGAAAGCGATTAATCAGTCCTGCCAGAAACATAAACAAATAGGTTAAAGATAACATTGTCCACGCAAAAGAACGCTATACTAATCATACCGTGATAGCCTTTTTAGGTCATAAGAAATGTTGACATACTTTATCGAATGTACCATTTGAGCTTTGTTTTGCTCTATAAATAACACTAATTAGTCTTGTTTTTAAAATTGTTATTAATTGCAAAGTGCAAAACACTTGCCGCCATCTCGTTTACTTCAAGTATGCATTGCCGGGCTATTGAGCATGTAGAGGCCTTCCGACCTTAGCGCCATCGTTATGGTGTGCGGCAACTCGAGGCTGATATATATAGTCTGCAATAAAACGCCCTCAGTGTAGAATCGCACAAATGTTATCATTATTTTAAGATTAAAAGCCAAGGACAAGCGCAAATTAACTGACATGCCGGCGTGCGCCAGAAAGAGAAGGCAACGGCGAAAATAATACGAGCGCGCGGCGCGCATACACAGTGATCGCCAGCAATGGAAGATAGAAACATTGTCGTGAATTCGCAAGTAAAGCAAGTGAACAACATGAGCGGCAATTGCGGCGGCGACACGATGCAGATTATCGGCACGAACTGCTGGACGGTGGATAAATTCTCGGTGCTCAACGACGAGCTTGAAAAGACTGGATTAGAAACGCGTGCACGCGTAAAATTGGAGTATGATCCACAAGGTCTCAGCCTCACGGTGCTGCATGGTAAGTTTCGACTTTGTGTGCCGTTTTCGCGAATCGTGAAAGGGTTATTCGCATCGGCGACGTCTGGGCAATTGAGGCGGCATGCGTTGTTGTTGCTCGCCGGACGCATAAATAAATCCAGACGGTCCGCTTTGCGCCGATCGGCGTCACATGCGCTCGCAACGTTCAGCATTGTTTTCAATTAATGCGATTTTCAGAACACAATGACGATACGCTTCTTGAGTGGATTGTACACGCGAATTGCGAGTGCTGCCGAGTGTCCGAGAAGAGTTATGTGTTTTACGTGGACAACGAAACGCTATTTTTCAAATTCACATGCGAAGAAGGTAAGCGCGCACAAAGCGCTCTTTAACGATGATGATCTGTAGCTGTAACATTTAGGGGTTGCAATGGGGTGCAGTGAAGTGTGTGCGATGCGTGCATTACATTGACACCGCATGAGGGGTGCATTGTATTATTGCAGCAGCTGGGCGCCAATGAAATAAATTCATTAAACATGCACGCACATTGTACGTAAAATGCGTTCGGTTGTTGTTCACAGATTGCCGGCAGTTTCATTTGCACATAACAAAAGTGATATCTGGTAAAAGTACGTCCGTCTTTTCCATCCGCACCGAGGACTCGTCAGCAACGCAATATTTTCAGTTTTATGGATACTTATCACAGCAGCAGAATATGCTGCAGGATTACGTGCGCACATCAACGTATCACGGCGCAATCTTGGCGAATGTGGAAGACTTTAAAGTACATACAATCAATAAATCGCTTGAATTTGCAAAAGTGTCTTTGTTGTTTATCGTAATGATGATTTTAGGATAAAGTGGTGCTCGATGTTGGCGCCGGCTCCGGTATTTTATCATTCTTTGCAGCGCAAGCGGGCGCCAAGCGTGTGTACGCCGTCGAAGCGTCGACGATGGCAAACTTTGCTCAAATACTTGTCGACTCGAATAGTTTCCAAGACGTGATCAAAGTGATTCCCGGCAAGATCGAAGAAATTGACATTCCCGAACTGGTCGACATCATCGTGTCGGAGCCCATGGGCTACATGCTATACAACGAACGCATGCTGGAGACGTATCTGCACGCGAAAAAGTGGCTGCGCCGCCCCACAGGCAAAATGTTCCCGTCCAGAGGCGACCTGCACATCGCGCCCTTCACCGACGACGCTCTCTACATGGAACAATTCAGCAAGGCAAACTTCTGGTTCCAGACGTGTTTCTACGGTGTCAATCTTTCATCACTACGCAGCGCAGCCATCAAAGAGTACTTCCAGCAGCCGATCGTTGATGCATTCGATGCGCGAATATGCCTTAGTAAATCAGTGCGCCACGTGCTGGATTTTCTCGAGGCGTCTGAAAAAGATCTGCATACTATTGGTACACTTTGTTTCCGCCTCAATTGCAATTATAAATAACTGTATCTGCATTTTAGATATTCCGGTGGAGTTTAATATTATTCAATCAGGCACGTGCCATGGCCTGGCGTTCTGGTTCGATGTTGCATTTATCGGCAGCAAATCAACAGTATGGTTGAGCACTGCCCCCTCAGAACCGTTAACGCATTGGTATCAAGTGCGCTGTCTGCTTGAAGAGCCCATTCTGGTGAAGGAAGGCCAAGTGCTCATTGGGCGCGTGATCCTCGACGCGAACAAACGCCAGAGTTACGATGTCACGATTGAGTTGCAAGTCAAGGGTAGACTGCAGCGATCCACAAACACGCTTGATCTCAAGAATCCGTACTTCCGATACACGGGCGGACCGGTGCAGCCGCCGCCAGGCGTCTCGAATATTTCACCGAGCGAAAACTATTGGAACCACGTGGATACGGGCGTTGTACTTCGCAATGGTACGGATAAATGTATATGACTGCACGCTGTGCTGGTTGTGTTTAACTCATGAGGGTGCTTTTAGCTATGAACATGGTCAGCGGCATGACCGTGAACGGATTGGGGGATGCGCCTAGCGCAGACGCTACGCAAACTGTCATTAATAATACGCTTGTTCCTAATAATCTACCAACGCTTGGTACGCACCCGCAATGCTTAGCAATAACACTTTCGTAATTAGAGGGCGATGTCTTTGATTTTTCAGATCAATCACAGCTGCATGAAGTTGCTCAACCGAATATACATCCCGGCAGTATTTCGAGCACGGGCCGAGGACGAATTGTGCCCAGTCCAACGCCTCCCGCGCAACTTATTGGCGGTTCAATGTCTCCTTCACTGTTCAGCACGCCAGCCGTTCAGCAGGTGATTGATCAATGCGCGAATACAATATGCGAATTGTTAAATTGTAATCAATGATTTCTTGCAGCCATTAATGATGACCAATTATCCGGTGAGCGCGAATCTGATGATCGGCGACTACGTTGCAACGGGGAACGGCGTGAATATACCGGCGGCCTATCGACAGTAAACACGCGCAACATTTCGAGCGAGAGAGTCAGAGATCTGCGAATTGCAAATAATCGCGTAGAAATGCAAGATAATAATAATCCTCACTTAGTGTTTAAGTAGCAAACAATTTGTGAACAGAAGTGGTTGCAGAGTAGACGAACGATCGGAATATATAAAATAGATTGCAGATACGCGCATTTTACATAATTGTACATAGCTCGATTTTGATTCTTTTAAAGGGTGCGCTAAACGCGTAAAGAAAGAATTGACACATATCTTCTTCGATTTTGCGTCGGTTTAGTGTTTTTCTTTTAAACAATTATACACAGTCAGGTGCAGCTGCTGAACGCTTTTTATCAAGACTTAACGAAGACTGCGACAAGCAATACAATGATGATCTGTACCCACTTCTGGTTTTCGGCGTGTGATTGCTTTATTTTTATTTATTTTATATACGACAAACAGAATAGAAAAACAGACGATTGTCCGAAAGAGGGAGGCATTCAGATTGCGACAAAATATATTTTTCGATTTTAGTGAACAAATTAAGTAATTGCGAAGATATGAGTACGACTAATTTGCCAGAGAATCCGTATTTTAATACGCGATCAGCTCATTCGAATTAAGTACGCTTACCTAGCTAAGGAGACAAATGATGAAAAGGCAGTATTTACAATTGCGATTGATTCTGATTTGCGCTTCGTATACTACAAATAATTTTTTTACTGATTTCGCTGTAAATACGGAGTCTCCAGGCTTCCTGCCGCTCAAATCACGAATGATAATGACACAAGCGCGTTTATTTATCAGTATGTATCATTTTAAGTTATACAAGTATGTAAGTTCTCCTTGATATTTTGTAAGATATATATTAATAAAACGCTACGGATGTAAAACAATGCGACAATGAAATGTGTAGTAGAGAGTATGTTATGCTAGCGTAAACAAACACGTTTAACAATCAGGCGAAACGTAACTCTAAGCTGTTATAAGATAATGAAGAAGCGTTGTCAACAATTGAAAAGTATTGCTTAAAGAAATTATATACATTACTAGCGTATTATGCTGCTTTTTAACTGACCTATTTATTGTAGGTGGATAATAAAACGAGTGTCTATTTTGACACGATTTCCAAACATTATTTGTGCTTTATCTATGCCACATACAACCTCATGAAATGCCCTTCAATTCTTATTGCTTTTTTTGGTATGTTTCATTCAGAATTTCGCTAAATTTCAGGAATATTTCTCACAAAATTTAAACATATTTGAGCCAGATTACAGTACGATGAAATACCACTAGGTAGCATAGTCGAAACGTGAGCCAGCAACAGTAAACGAGCGAGGAGTGATCGGAGTGATGTCATTACACGCTTACGCGTGACACAATAGAATTCGTTCAAAATATGTAAGATAATATGTGACACTACATTAGATTTAGATTAAAACATATCGGAATCAATCGGGCCAATCATGTCCTGCATCAAGCAATTGAAAAACTAGCCCAAGAATCAGCAAACGAGGTACGTTCGTATGATGTAAATAGATAAACAAACTGTTGTGATGTTTCTATTGTAGCTAGTGCTAATTAGGAAGCTAATTGGACATGGAAAACAATCGAAATCAAAACGTAGATTGGGGCCGTTATGGCCTGGGTGGTGAGAATGCAACGCGAACACGAGGAAATGTTGGTGGATTTGTTGACTTGGGCAATGAGTATGAGTATGCAGCTGGAGGCCATCAGGCATCTGGGGCAAATGAGCTCTTTGCTGAGGAACAGGTATAAAACAGCTGTTTGCATCTTATTCTGAAGTAAACAAACTGCTTAAATTGCTAATAGGGAGATGTGCCTTGGTGGAAATCAAATTTTTTTATATCACAACCAGTCCTTTTTGGCACCTGGGATGGTGTTTTCACCTCCTGCCTGATAAATATCTTTGGCGTTATTGTATTCCTGCGTTCAGGATGGATTGTAGCACAGGCTGGCATTATTAGTGCTGTGCTTATTGTTTTGTTTACAGGTGAGATTATAATCACAATGGAATGAGTAGAATAATAGTAGCCAATTGTCTGCTGTTTTAGTCTTTGTTGCATTAATATCGGTACTTTCTGCGGTGGGAATATGCGAACGATGCAGAATAGAAAGCGGAGGTGTCTATTTTCTAGTGGCACATGTGCTTGGGTCTAGATTTGGTGGTTCATTAGGTCTACTGTACTGCTTTGGACAGGTAAAATTCCCTAATCAATCAGTAAACAAACGAATAGCTAAATTATTTTTAGGCAGTGGGATGTGCATTGAACGTTCTAGGCTTTGGCGAATCAATCGCCGAATTGCTGGGCGCTGGCGGTTCAGCGATTGCAATCCGTGCAATTGCAAGCGCTGCTGTAATGCTGCTTAGCGTCATTAACGTTGCTGGCGTAAAATGGGTCATTAAATTGCAATTCATACTGCTATTGATTCTCCTATTCTCCGGGCTCGACTTTATGGTCGGCAGTTTCACACATATTGATCCAGGTATGACCGAAGCGTTTTCGATTTATATTTATAAGACGTATGAATTCTTTCAGAGAAAGGATTTGACGGCTGGTTAACCGGAAACTTTATGAAAAATTTATGGTCGGATTATAAGGATGCCAGCTGGTTCACCGTATTCGGTGTATTTTTCCCGACAATCACCGGAATTCTGGCTGGAATTAATATGAGTGGCGATTTGCGCTCGCCATCGACAAATATCCCAAATGGCACCATTTCGGCCATACTGACTGGAACGTTTTTGTATCTGGTATTCGTACTATTTTTGGGCGCAACGTGCACACGATCTGCGCTCATGAGTGATTATCAAATTGCTGCGACAGTTTCAGCTGTGAGCGTGCTGCTTCTTGCTGGATTATACGTGTCCTCAATGTCCAGCTGCTTGGGAGCTATGTACGGAACGCCGCGCGTTCTGCAATCAATTGCACTGGAGAATGTTATCCCGGGCATTGGACTGCTTGGAATGGGTGTAAGTGATTTATGGGAACAGCTTCAAATATTCAAGCAATGCACTTTTACAGCGTGGACCAAACAAAGTGCCTTTATACGCAATGGCCGTCGTTGCCATAGTAACAATGACATTCATCCTGGTCGGGGATATCAATCGTCTAGCGCCCATCGTGACCATGCCTTATCTCTTGACGTACGCGTGCATTGATTACTCGTACTTTACTCTGGCGCAAACGTTCGACTTGCAACATCAGCGTGAGGAGCGTTTCGTGCGAAAGAAGTCAGCGACGCAAAACGGCAGCACGCCATCGGAGGCGAACGATTTGGATAATTTATTCCCGGAGCGCACGCGCCATAAAACTTTGCGAGTAATTTACTTGTTTACTTATTCGACGCACGGTTTGATGAATAATTAATTTATTTATAGACCGACTCCAGTTCGGCATCGCCTAGCACGCCCGATGAGCGCGAGGAAGTTACGCCAATCGTGCCGAAGAATCACATCCATTCGAAACCGAAAAATTGGTATTCGGCGCTATGCAACCGCTGGTTTTCGCTGTTTGGAGCTGCGCTAAAACTACTCATAATGTTCCTCGTTAATTGGGCCTATGCACTCACGAGTATTATAGCCGTTTTTCTTGTATGGCTTTACATCGGAACGGCAAATCCGGCGGTTAAGCCAGGCTTGGCAGCCGAATTCCGCTTCTTCAAATGGCTCAAAGTTGCCCTACTTCGTTGTTGCGGGTATGCTACCACGCTGCTGATTGCAAACGCAATTCGAATGTGTGTGTTAATTTGCAAACTTTTTTAGCAAACGTGTCTATGAATATGAACAAATAGTTGTAACGCCCATTCATCGTAACATTGACGTCACGCCCGCACAACTGAACGAAGACAATGAAGATTTTGCGTCGCGTCGGCGTTACCATCAATCGGCCACCGTCCAAGGCCATATGGTACTAATCGATGACTAATTTGATGATGATGATGAAGAGATTATACATAACATATACGAAACTTACTGACGCATTCATTAATTATATTTAACGTTAGCTCTTTAATAATTTAATATACTACTTTCTAAGTACGAATTTAATTCATTTCTCCGAGCCATCATCCCAAAGAGCGTGGGTGAGCAACAGCCGAAAGTGTATAGACGTTTTTTAAATATCAACGGGATTCAAATGATTGAAAAATCAAAAACCTTTAATCCCCTATTACGTTACTTCCCAACTCATTAACCTTGCAAAAAGTCACCTGTTGCGTTGATGCATATTCAAAAATTATTCATCTTATTTTGTATAAAAGGTCCTGAGATATAAGAGTTTCAAGTTGCGCTCAACTTTAAATTGGTTTTCATGCGTGCGCTAATAGGTACTCCTGGCGCCCCCGGCGGTTGGGCCGTAAATTACGATAACGATTTTTTCGAAGCAAGCACTTTTGCCATTCTATTCGGCTGAACGTCTGGAACTAGTATTAACGCCCCCGTTGAACGTAATAAAAAACGCGTTCGAAAACAGTATTTCTGCTATTATTTCGCTGATTACATTTCCGCGATGATGAACAATAGATAGTTTACTTTTTACTTTTTTTGCAAATTATCAACTAAACACTTATCAAACTTTCGTAATACAGAAACCGTTAAGAACTACACGCGAAATAAATAAAACAAAACAATGTTTATGTATTAGAAATTATGACTTTCATTTGCATGTACCGAACATGTTCTAACTCGCTTGAAAATTCCCCTTGAAATATTGCAGACGATTTTGTAAACATAAATATCCGTAATATTTGACCAGTTAATTAACAAAACTTCGGAAATTCTATCCTTACACCATCCTTCTGAAAATCTATAACACATATTTGCACAACTAATTGTGACTTGGGAATAACAATTGCATTCAAAGTGGGGATTTAAATATTGCTTATAAGTATGAAATGCTGCTTCCTACAGGCTCGAAAAGTATCACTGACTTTTATACGTACTTTAAATATTGTAAATAATGAAAACTTTTGCGGTT